>CM037095.1:63833497-64000220 GCA_020916435.1 Oxytropis ochrocephala
GAATTGTCATCTAATACTAGAAAGTGGGTGTTTGACCCATAACATATCTCTTCTTGTTTCCTCCATACATTTTATGTTTATCTAACTTTGATAATTTAGTAGGTAGGTGCAAAAGTGGTTCAGCTTTAATATGTGATCAAAATATTAGAATATGTTTCATGCTTTTTACTTTATAACAATAAAATTTAGGTTAAGAGAGGCACATCCCATAGAACAACGGAAAACAATACAGCGACCAACCTGGTTTCTTAGTGTAGATTAATCTTCGACAAAGTCGATCAATAATGCGCACTAACACTGTAACCACAAACAATGAAAAACAATACAATGATCAATATTTTTTCGAACAGTAAATAGCAATAATTTACTAAAAAATTTACGTATAATTTTTTTCTTTTGAACAAAAGAAGAATGATATGAATACAAATTTGCGTATAATTTATTATCACAGAATATAGGATTCAAATACAAGTTTTTTTACGATGAATAACTTGAATTTAACTGATGGAAAAGGAGACTTTACAATCATATTGATTCAGATGCTGTTTAGGTACAATCCCCATCCACTTTTAGCAAGCCTGAGCTAGAAATAAATTCATCCAATACCTGAGTAGAACTACACAAAGAGTGTATAGGGGTCAAAGACTCATCAACCCAAATTCTATAATTAGCAACCCAGCTTAACAATTTCTTCCTCCCTTGGATAAGGGAAAATAGGAGATGAGAATTCACAGTTAAGAATCCAATCTCTGGCTTCTGTAGCCACATTTCGACTATAAGCGATATTGATTGTACCGTCTAAATCCAACAGTTGGGATTCAATTGGTAGTTAGGGCTAATACAGAAAATTTTCCTTGGTCAGGAGGTTTTGTTAGAGTGCGAGAGAAAACCTAATCTAGAGGAGGGGAGCAACCTCTGGTTGTTGAGCAGCAGACCTTCCAAGGCAAACATGGGCTTCACCATCCACCAAGGGTTCTGAGAATGGCGGTGGCTCTGGCGATGGACGAAGCAGGGGCTCAGAGAGTGGTTCGGAAATAGGGGCATTCATAGTGGGAATTAGAGTGAGCAGAGGAGTAGTGTTAGAGATTTCTGGAACGATCGAGCTATTGATCCACGACATGACCATCGTGCACTACAAGAATAAGCTGGATTTGCCACAAACTTTTGCCACAAACTGATTCCGTCACCAATTTGCGACGGACTTGCGACGGATTTGCCACGGAATCTGTCGTGAGAAAAGCCTTAATAAGTTTGGTAAGGATTTGCCACGGACGTTGATAATTTGCCACGGGCGTTGATAATTTGCCACGGACAGTCCGTCGCAACGCCGTGGCAAACGTTTCAACCGAGATTTAAGTAAAAGGATCTCCTCGATCCTTTCTTTCACCCTCACTCTCACTCTCACTCTCACATGACATTTCACTCTCACGCCACGGCCGCCTCATCTCCTCACCTCACCTCAACCTCCTCACTCTCTCTCCTCACCTCACCTCACCTCCTCCTGCCTCCTCAACCTCCCACTGCACCGCCGCCACCGCGCGCCTCCTCAACCTCCACCGCACCACCACTCTCACTCTCAACCTCCAAATCGAAACCCTAGCTTCCAAATTGATCGGTTCCTCTCAAGGTGAAATCAAGCACCTTCACCTTCCTCACTCACCTTCAAGGTAAAAATTGATCGATCTCTCTCTCTCTCCATTTCATCGACTTGATTATCAACAAGGATTGTCTCTCGATTTGTATCGGTCCGTTTGGGTTGTCGTTTGGGTGCCGCTTCACTCACTCACAACGCTTCTCCTCTCTTACTCAAGGTTCATTCTCTCTCTTGCTCTCTTGGTTCGTTCTCTCACTCTATCTCTCTTAAAACAATTATTTTTGACAAATTTTCCTCGGTTGAGCTAGGTTTGTTGATTTGTGTTTGTATGGTTCTTTTGATTTTGTGTATTTAGGGTTTGGGGTTTGTGGATTTTGTGTATTTTTCTCAATGGATTTTGTGTTTGATTGCAGTAATTTTTCTTCACAGTAACGGAGGAAAAAGAGGATTCATTTTCATGACTTCATGTCGTTTTGAGGTAACGGATGTTGCAGATTTGTTTAGCAAAGGCACTTGTAAGTAATTATAACCTTATAGAAGACTCTCTGAACAATATGAATCTATGAAATCATTTCATAATTAATTTTAAAATTCCATTTCTTCAATATGTTTGGATGGAAGTTTTGATTCTAGTATCCACTCCAATCATGCTCCGGATGATCTATATGAGGGTGGATTGCGAGGATCTCTTTTTGTAATTTGAATGTTAATAATACAGACTCTATCTAGTTCTCTAAGCTCTCATTCGCTCTTCATCTATTCATTTGGGTTTTATTCCTTTCAATTCTGTTTGTAAAGTTGATTGGTACACTACAACATTTTTGGCTTTAGGCCATGCTAACTTTGAAGATTCTCGTGCTGAGGCAAGCATATTGTTCACATCAATACGCAAAAAAAAAAGATTTTGTGCCGTAAAAATTGTCTTCGAGTCAAAGTGGAAGATTAATGGCAATAATGTTTTGGGGTTGATTGGTGGCATGACAGTAATGCTTTTCAACCTATATGGTGAGTGTGGAGTGGACTAGGATTGTACCGCTCTCTCTCACTTATAGCCCTCTTTTTTTACTTGATCACTTGATGTTGTATAATTGTCTTATTTGATCCATTTGTTTGTTATAATTTCATTTTCCATATGCTTCCTCTTCCTATCCTGATAAGCCTGATTGATATTTTATAAAGGTTAATTAATGTTGTATATACTTGTTTGCATCAACGTTTTATGCTGATTTTAATTGCAACTTGGCTCGGGTGACTTATTATTGATCTTCCGAGGCTAATTCAAATGTTTAAGATTAGCATAAAGCTGGAAAAATTCCATTATTCGTAATATGTATGCAACCTTCTTTAGATTTGCTAGTTTGTTTTATGTCTTGGACTGGTCCAATCTTGTCTTTAGTTGACAAATGATTGTTGGATGAGTAACTTTAAGAACTGGTTTGGTTTAGGTTGTGATAATTCTAGTTCGGTCAAGTTTCTTTGCAGTGAAATTTCGCATGTGTTTTTGATGATTTAGCAACTGCAGGGTACTTGTTGATAAATAATCAAATTAAGTCTAAGGATAACCCACATAAAGCATAATTTATTGTTCTGCTAACACATGGAGTCAAGACTATGCAAATATGACCATAGTGTTTATTCATCTCCACTTGGCTTGTCATTGTCGAAACTTAATGATTCTAATTCGATTTTGTTTGGAAGTGTTCTCATTGAAATCCCACACACTTTTAAATAAGGTATTGATCAATTGGCCTAATCGTTTGTAGACAATTTTGGCCACTTGTGATTTACTTGAAACAGAGCTTCGATAACTTCATCCTTGCAAACTTTCCCTGAGATTGCTTCATCATTCTGCATTAGTGCGGTAAGTTTTCCTTTCTATTATAAGAGCATTTGAAGTCGATTATACTACTCTATGGTTTCTATGTTATTTCATTTATTTTCCTATTACTATGGTTTCTATGTTGTAAGGGTAATGTTTTGCCTGTTTGTCTCTAGATAGATTTAATTAATAATTCATTATTTTGCATAGCCTTAAAAGATGATTACGGGTGTAACTTAGGTGTTTGAGAAAGATCTGTTTCATGTGTATTGTACACTTCTCTAATGTGCATAAGACTTTCTTGTAAAATTACAATTATTTAGAAGATAATTTTTTCTGCATAATTACATGCATTACCTATTTTACTGGAGAAAATATAATTTCTAATCTTTGTCTAATCATCACCTCTGTTTTACTTATTTGAATTTCAAATTGCTAAGATTTATATGCTCTTATTAGTTGACTCTTTTCACTTTCTTTCGAAGGGAAATAATGGTGACTTTTGGATTTGATCACTTTCAAATTCATAACTCCGATGATGAATCACGGTGTGGTAAAGCAATTAGACTCAAGATTTCTTTCTTTGCTACCACCGATATGGGTCCTTCTTTCTGTCATGATAAAATTGTATCCAATTGGAGAGCTCAACCGAGTAATAATGGTTCAAACCCTTCCTTGATTAGAGCACTCTCAGAGTGCATATGGATGGCCATATCTCTCTGCTTGGGTTTATTAAAGGTATTTTTCTCCACCAAATCGAGTTTCTAAGTTTGCAAAATATTGTAGCTTCTCTATTTATACACGATAGTTATTCTATATGTTTAAGTGGTGGTGATATATCTTTGGTGGAATTTCGTCCAACTAATGTTGTTGTCGAGATATTGGAATTTTCATATTCCGACATAAGTTCCCGATCGTATCCGTGGAAATGGAAGTTCAAGTCTTTTTCGGTGGAATTTGATGAAACTTTTTTAATCCTTGTTCATTTAATTTGTGTATCTGAGAGTTGCTTTGTGTCTTTCCCCATGTTTCCTTTAATAACGCAATGGGTCATAGTGATAGTTTGCCAACTTAAAATAGACCGTAGATTCTCTGATGGCGTAGATTGTAATTATGCCTAGAAATTCCATTGTGCCAATGGGAATATATTGATAGCTTACATTACACAGCATATATTACTTGTATCTAGAGTCTAGACATCTTTATTAGAAGGCAATGATTCTTGTCAATTTCGGATAAGTAGTAAACAAATTGACAAGTCCGTGTACGCAGTGTCCATCCTATATCCCGATTAGCGATGTTGATGCCTTTACATGTTTTAAATTTATAGAAGTTGAAGGGATTATCATGTCAATTCAAAAAGTAGATTACATGTATTATCACTTCAATTTCAATGGTGTTGACACCTTGACGGTTGAATTCTTTACTTAATAGTTTACTCTTGAAAAGCAGAGATTTTCGAACAATATTTACTTCTCATTCTGTTCTTTTTTTGTATTGAATACATTTTATGAAGCAAATTCATGTCGAATGGTATTTGCTACAAGGACCATTGCTTCTCAATAAGCTAATCAAGGAATGGTATTTGTTTCTCCTTCCTCTCAATAAGCTAATCAAGTTTCTTCAACAACAAGGTATTGCTACAAGGAATGGTATTTGTTTCTCCTTTGTGATCATTAAAATTTTGGCTCGCATCTTTTGCTTTATTTGTTCTCTTACTTGAAGTGCTTCTCCGTTAATTTATCTCCTCTCAGGCACGATACTTTCACTTCATAATCCTGATACATAAAATCATATGCTTACTTAAACATTTATAGCAATCACCCATCCACCCTTTTTGAAAAAATTGAAAACAAAGATCCTTCAAGTAGGTTATCGACCAATTGGGACAAAAACTCATCATAAAGGTTCTCTATTTCGAGTTCAATGAGTTTGGATGGGTATATACTTGCATTATCCTTGGGTCTCACATCTATAATTAAACGCGTTTGGTTACTGTATATATGTAATTCCGTATGTTTTTGTTATTGTTGTTATTTCTTCTTGTGCTTTATGTTTCTAGCCTTTGTTACTTATTCTTTGCTATTATGGTTTATCCCGAACTACATCAAAGTAAATTTATGGATTAACATCTTTATGGGTGATTGATTAGTTCAAAACTCACTCGAATTTTAATAAGCCGGATACTAATATCGTTGATAATGTTATAAAAATGTATGAACTAATATTATATAGATTAACTAACTCGCTTGTCACTTGCCCATTATTTATTTGATAGAATACATAATTGTGTAAATATCATAAAAATCGGAAAGACCGAGAAGATTGCCCATGTAAGAATCATTATCTTTATTAATAGAAGATGAAATTATGTTAGTATTGGAGATATAAAACCATTCATAGGAAGGCGTCCACATAAACGACTTAAGCTTCTAGGAAAATTGGTTGGTGAAGAGTGAAAACTAGGGAGGATAAGCTAGCCTCCGAACACACAAACCGAAGAAAAGCAGACTGTCCAATCTCTGCAAATCCAAATCTAAACCCAATTAACAAAGATGATTCCATTTATGAGAAAAATTCCTTTAGTATTTGCCATGATGGTTTTTAATCTTATTATGTCACTTAGTAAATGGTCATAGAGATTTTGTCATAATTATGTTCTATTGACTCTATTTACGTGACTTTAATCGTTACATAGATGTTTTGAATTTTAAGATATTGGTTGGTGCGTGTTTGTATAGATGTTTTCCTTTAGTAAATCTTCATTTTTTGATGCCACTATTTTGGGATGTGTATGTACCTTCCCATGAATTTTCTTTTATATCTTAGGTTTACCTTTTCTGTTTTTCTTTTGTAGTTGAATGTGGTTGATGGATGAAGTTTGTATGAAGGTTTATTTGATGATACCAAGTTTCAAAACTTGTTTCGTTGGTCAATGATCTAAGGTTTTCGGAAAAAGAGGACAATTTCAAGGTAAGTGTATCTTGCACATGTTATATCTTCATCTTTGGAATTTCATCACTACTTTCCTTTTTAGCGTTGCTTGATTGATAGCAAGTGTGTGTGGCCATATACACGAAAGGCTTTCTGCCCATGCTCTATAAGTCATGAGTCATGAGTTCTAACATAAGTTTGCTCATGGTAAGTTGTACATATTTTGATATTCTCAGACTTGTGTTGATGTTCATCCAATAGTTTATTTCATATTAACTTGTAGTGAAGTAATTTCTGCTCTGTGTACGTGTGTGGTTGTTTCTGGTTGTTATGACTAGTTTTACCATCCTCAATGATTCTTGTGACTAGTCCTCCCTAAATGTATGTTTTTGATAGGTATAACTTTGAATAACTCTTTCTAATAAGTCTTTTTAATTGTAGGTGGAACATACAAGTGAAAGGGTGCAAAAATGGGGTGGGCAAGTTGGCAAGACAAAGGCTTCTCGCATAGGACCGCACATATCTCCCACCTCTATTCTAGTCAAATTCGGAGTAACATTTGATTTGCTAACGTGTTCTTAGTAAAATTAGGGCTAGTGGTCTCAAAAGTTCCTTTTGTCCATTTTGCATTGTATTGTAAAAGTTGCTATCTTTCCATTAGGTACAGGACATAATGCTATTGTACAAGACATAATCATTTATTTTACTAATTTAGATTTCCAAGTAAGAGATATTGCTTTTAACAAGTTGTTTTAATTCATAGCTTCATTTATAAGTATAGATATTCGGATTATTTGATTATAGTTAGGTTGAGAGTATTTGATTATTTAATATATATAGATATCACTATTAAACAGTGATCGTACCTTGACCAATGAAGTGTTGAAGTGTTGATTGATTCTTCAGGTGGGCCGGTCGTTGAGTGAATGAAAGGTCCGGTCCAGGCTTCACGCGTTGAGCACCTCGGGTGGTACCTGCAAAGACACTCGACGATCTAGTGAGAGGTCGCTCGGGCGGATAGCACAAGGTTAGAGAACGTGCACGACACCATATGCGAATGGTGTATATATATCTTTGCGGTCCGACCGCTTTCGCGAAGATTTCGGCGGCGAGTGCGCTCCAAGCGGCGTGTTTGGGCCGACGAGATGGGCCGGGCCGCAGTCCAATTCTTGTTGGTAGTCCTCGTAATTGCTAATACACCCGAGAACAGTTGCCCCAAAGCCTAGGTCGCTTAAGAGCGGTGAGAGGCTTGAATCGATGCCCCCAGTGGGTGAAGTTATCTCGATGAAACAGTAGCGGTGTTCGCTCGCATCAGTAGGGCGGTGTCGACCGCTTATCAACCATCGGCCGTCTTTATCGTGACGGTTGGTCTTTCATCGACATTTAAGACGTGGCGTTTGGTGTTTACGAGACCGCCGAGAGACAACCATTGGTGAGAAGACGGCGGCGTTGTGACTCTTCGTATCCGGTCCCCTTCGCGCCCGTAAATCGCACACTATAAATAGCCCTTGCTCTGAGTTCATTTCTCACACTTCCAAGAATTGCTCTGCCAGCGACCGACTCATCTGCCGCCGACTTACATCCGAAGCTATTTCTGTCTACTAGCGACCGATCTACCACAACTGTTCAAGGTACGGACCGATCTTTACTTTTACTTTTTTAAGCTTGAGTTTTTACTTGAAAGTATTTCGTGCTTTTCCACGCCTCGTGATAGGGGGTGTCAGGTCGAGGGATGGCCAAATCGCCCCCTCTCGCGAGTGCTCTGCTCGAACGACCTGACTCGTTCCCTTTATCACAGGTGTTCTTGCATGCCACGGACGAAACTTACCGCCCGTATTCCCGGAAAACCACCGCAATCTTTCGCTACATACATGTCAAGGCCGGGCGAGCTCAATTCCCCCGAGGCGGAGCCTAAGTCGTCTTCGGGCGACAAAGGTTCTAGCTCTTCAAGCAGTTCCTCGAGCAGCACGAGCTCGAGTTCTCATTCTTCCGGTCGAGGATCGGCCAACTCTAAGAGCCCTGATTCCAGGTCCGTCCATTCTGAGGAGCGGCCGAGCGTCACTCCAACGCCAGAGGATATCGGTTCTCGAGCAGAGGGAGTAGAAGAGGATGTCGATGTGATTATCATTGATGACGACGAAGCTCAGAGTGCCGTCCCAGTTGCGGACGAGGAGATGGTAGAGGCCGAAGGCGGCCGAGATGAAGAGGTTCCTGAAGAAGAGGCCGAAGGTGGCCGAACTGAAGAGGTTCCTGAAGAAGAGGTGGCTCAGCCCGAAGTCAATATTCCTGGTCTGGAGGCCAACGTCGGAGGGTCGAACGAAGGGTCGGCCGAAGTCCAAGCTGATGTAGCTCGAGATATATCTGACATGTCTTGGGTGTCGGAAACTCTTCGCTCTAATAGGAGCATTATTACGGTCGGCCATGATGCTTTGCCCGACCTACGGAGCCGCCTTGAAGACTCACCGGGCTGGAGGGTAAGAGGCATGAAGGACGGCGAAGATATCGCCACTTATTCTTCCAACTTCAAGTTCACGATGTATCGGCTCGTGTTCGAGAAGATGAAGATTACCCCTCCTTTTACCGAATTCCAACGCGGCGTCCTGCGCCATATTGGGGTCGCCCCTTCTCAGCTTCATCCAAACGCATGGGCGTTCTTAAAGACTTTTGAGGTGTTGCTCACCAAGCTGGGTCGGCCGGTGTCGATGATGCTTTTCTTTGCTATCTTTGAGCTGAGCTGGCTCAGAGAGAAGGCCAACAAGGAGAAGAGGGAGCAAGTCTCCTTCAAGATGCGTAAGACCCACCACCGATTTTTCAAAGCATTCCAGAGTCGTTGGGAGCGGCTGGAAAAGCCGCGATTTTGGATCGTTCCAATCAAGAGGCCGGCAAGGCCGTTTCTGAGGTTCAACCGGACGGGATGCTAGGTCCCCCTTATTTCCCAATCATGTGGAATGAGGCTCATTTCTGCAGGCGGTCGGGCGATTACATCTATACAGTGAAAGACTTGGCGAGGCCGACACGGAGACTCGGAGATGATAAAGTCGTTGGCGAGTATGATGCGTCCGGATCCTAAGCGGCGACATACCTTGCCGACCACTTTGTCTTGTACGAAGGCCAAGACACGAGGCCGAGATTGGTTCGCTTTTGAACTTTTGTCTTTACATTTTTGCCGCGCGATCTTGTCAATCTTTTATGCTAACTCATAGCTCGTTATTTCGCAGAAAGAATGGCCGGCAAAAATCGGGACACCGCTCGCCTGGCCCCGAAGCTTTGAAGGAGGGCTAAGAGGTTTGGCGCTTCTCGGTTCGGGGATAATCTGAACCTTCCTCAAAGGTCCCCTGCACTCCTAAGAGCGAGGAAGAAGCCGGTCGGCGGGCCTCCTGGCCGCCTCCCCGCGTCTTGATCGCTCACCTAAGCGGGCCAAGCGTGATTGTCGGGTCCCGCCCACAACGGAGGAGATTCCTATCATCTCGCTCGAAAGCTTGGGTACGGCCGATCTGGAACAGTACAGAAGAAAACCCATGGCGCTCTGCGCTTCTCTCTGCATGGGGGTCGAGAAAGTCATGGCGGAGCCGGTGGCGAATCGATGGTAATTTTATTTTCTTAGTCTTGTACTCTTCATCTTACCTTTGTTCGACCGACTAACAACCCTTCGACCTGAATCTTGCAGGAAAGGGGAAGGCTTTAGCTGAGGTGCAGCAAAAATATGACAAGCTCGTCCTGTCGAAGAAGGAGGCCCTCAAACGGGGAGGGCGACCAAGGCCAAGCCGCGCAAAGAGGAACAAGGAGCTTGCCACCCAGTGAATACGAAAAGCCCGACCTTGAGTCCGTCGAGAAAGAGAAGGCCAGGTTGGAGGCCGTAAACGCCGAGCTGCAGGCGAAGATCCAAATGGTGGCCCAGGCCGGTCAGGAGGCTGCAATTGAGCAATTTTATAATGCTCTTGGGCAGGTGCGGGCATTGAATTCAGATTTGCGGATCAATTTTGATGACAAAATGATCAAGCCCACGCACTATGTTGACAACAACAAGATCATGTTGCCTGCAGAGGTCGACCAGGAAGGCAATGTCGTTCGCCCGGCCACCATTCTCTTTTAAAGCCCGCCTGCGAGCGGTGTAATATTTGTAATAGTTTATCTTGCCTTTGGGCACAACAATTTCTCTGCCTTCGTGCAGTTTTTCAATTCGTGGGCGCTCGGCTTCGACCGGGCGTCCCATGTTTGTAATGACAATTTATTTCTATTTAATTACGCCTGTTCGGATTGATATTGCTATGTCCGCGTACTTCTTGCATTTATTCACCTTAGTCATTTCGAACTTGTGGGCCGCTCGGCGGCCGTTTCGTGCGACTTCGATAGCGCTCGTTTATGGTTGCTTTTCTTCACGCGCCTTGTATGTTTATTTTTCTCTAAGTCTTCGAGTTTTAAGACCGTTCGGTTATCGTTCGCGCTTATTTCGAAGGCGTTCGCTTTTTTGATGTTTCAATAACCCAACGGGGCCTTGGATCGCTCGGCGATCTTCAATCAGGCCCTTTCGATGGCATTTATTGGGACCACACCGATGGTCGCTCGATATAGGCCATTTCGATGGCACTTCGGTTGGGACCATTTCGATGGTCGCCGATTTGGATCGTTTACGACGATCCAAGGTTTCGAGTTTTAAACCTCCGGGCCATTTCGATGGCACTCGATTGGGACCATTTCGATGGTCGCCGATTTAGATCGTTTCGACGATCTAAGGTTTCGCGAGCTTTAACCGCTTGGGCCATTTCGATGGCTTCGAGGTAGATCGTTTCGACGATCTAATCAACTTTGATAAATCTTGATCGCTCCTTTGCCACGGGCAATCTCGGCGACCGGTCATACATCCTTGCGAGAAAGTAAATAACATCATATTTCTAAAGGTCGGGCCTCGTAAAAAACCCGATGGAAAAAGCGCGCTTTGCTTTTCATTAATAGGTCGGTCGGTATTACATTCAAATCTTTGTTACATTCAAACGTAATATTTCCTGAGTTTCTCTGCATTCCATGTTCTGGGGATAGTCGCCCCATCCATGGTTTCCAGCTCGTAAGCCCCCTTTCCAGTCTTGTTGATGACCTGTATGGACCTTCCCAATTTGGTGCGAGCTTCCTTGGCGTGCATTCTTATTTCCCACGTCGGCCGTCTTAGAACGAGTGGGGGCGACCGAGAATTCTCTCTTTTGAACTCGAGCGTTGTACCTGGCTGCGACCTTCTGTTTGATCAATTGCTCTCTTAGTGAAGCTTGGGTGCGCAGTTCTTCAATTAGGTCCAATTCTTCTCGGATAGCTCGGTCGTTGTCAACCACCGTAGGGGGTTTGAAGTCCTCGATTCGGCTCGCCCCATTTCTATGGGTATCACATCGATTCCTGTACACCAATCGAAGGCGACTCTGGTCGATGAATGAGGGGTCGCCCCAGTAGGCCCATAGAACGCGGATGCGACTCTTCGACCCGATTCCCTTTTCGCTTCATCCATCTTCGCTTTAAACCACGTGAGATAACTCTGTTGGCGCCTGGCTTAGCCGTTTATGCGAGGATGCTCGACCAGGTAAAGCGTTTATTTAACCCCTAAATCGGCCAACATTTCTCTAAATCTTTTATCGACAAATGGTACCGCGGTTGTCGATTATCAATTGGCCGGGAATTCCGAAGCGGGCTAGCACACACCGTCCGAAGAACTTGCTGACTTTGGCCGATGTGATTGTCGCAAGCGGCTCGGCCTCGATCCACTTAGTAAAGTAATCTACTGCCACGATCAAGAACTTGAACTGGCCTGGAGCGGGTGGAAACGGGCCTAGAAGATCCATGCCCCACCAGGCGAACGGCCAAGGTGAGACAAGACTTTGTAATTCTGAGGAAGGTGCAATGTGGACATCAGCATGCACTTGGCATTTTTTGCATTTTTGAACGAGCTTCTTGGTGTCCTCATCCATGGTCGGCCAGTAATAGCCGGCCCTGAGGGCTTTCTTTGCTATGGAGCGTGCCCCTTGGTGGCTCCCACAAACACCTTCGTGAATATCTCGTAGCACATGGTCGGCTTCGACCGACGTAAGGCACCTCAATAATGGGGACGAGAACCCTCTTCTATATAACTTTCCTTCTATCACAGAGTATTTGGTCGCCCTGAGCCTGACCAATTTCGCCTGCTTCTGGTCGCTCGGTTCTTCACCTTCAACGATGTACCTTAGGATAGGGGCGATCCAATCTGAATCAGAATTGACACAAAGAACGGCCAGTGACTGGGTTGGCTTGGTCGACACACTCGGCCGACTTAACGTCTCCTGAATCAAACTCATGTGATTTCCCGGAGTCTTGGTACTTGCAAGCTTTGATAATATATCCGCTCGAACATTTTCGGTCCGAGGCACATGTACCACTTCAGCTCGGTCGAACTGCTTGAGCAGTTCTCTCACTCTTGCCAGATAACTCTTCAGCACGTCGTCTTTAGCATCATATAATTCTTTGATTTGCGAGACTACGAGTAAGGAATCTGATCTGAGTTCAACCCGGTCGACATTGAAATCTCTGGCGAAATGAAGGCGATGCATGCCTCGTACTCGGCACGGTTGTTTGAAGTGTGGAATGCAAAGGTTAAAGAGACTTCAACGGCGGTGCCTTCAGAATTTTCCAATATTAGGCTGCTCCACTCCGCTTTGCTATTGGGCGACCCATCTACATGCAAGATCCGGTGTCGTCTCGGTTCGCTCTTCGAGATAGGAGTCATTTCAATTATGAAGTCGGCCAACACTGCGCTTTGCGGCGATCCGGATTCAAATTTGATCCCAAACTCACCGAGCTCCACAAAATTTCACTTTATCATCCGTCCCCGCCAGTCTGGCCGATGTAGGACTTGCCTGATAGGTGGTCGGTCCTTACCACGACCCGATGGGCCACAAAGTAGGGTCTCAATCTTCTAGCCACTATTAGGAGTGCAAGGGCAAAACTTCTCTATCTTCTGGTATCTCACTTCGGGCCTCGGAGTACTTTACTTATGAAATAGACTGGATTCTGTTTGAGATCGTTTTCTCTGACTAATACCGCACTTAGCACCTCTTCTGTTATGGCCAAGTATAAATACAAAGTCTCGCCCGGCAGCGGCTTAGTCATAATCGGCGGGCTAACCAAAGCTTGCTTCAATTCGTCCAATGCACGCTGGCATTGGTCGGTCCATTCAAAGTCTACATCTTTCTTGAGGAGTTTAAACAGTGGCAGCGACTTGCAGGCCGCTTTGGGTATGAACCTGGACAGGGCGGCCACCATGCCATTCAAATTGTTGTATCTCTTTTTAGTCGTAGGCGGCCTCATATCGGCGGCATCGCCCGCACTTCTCGTGGTTTGCTTTATCCTCTTTCGATCGGTGGAAGCCCAAAAATATGCCGCCCTCACCCCAAAGGTACACTTCTCGAGATTCATCCTAAGCGAGTTCTTCCTAGCTTCTTCAAATATTTCCACGAGGTCGCTCACATGATCCGGGTCGGTCCACGCTTTTAATGATCATGTCGTCCAAGTACACTCCTCGAGATTCGACCGATCGCCTCTTGAAAATTTTGTTCATCATCCGCTGGTAGGTCGCTCCAGCGTTCTTCAGGCCGAAAGGCATCACCTTGTACTGAAAATTTCCCCGATCTGACATGAAGGCTGTCTTGTGTCGATCGGGGGGATACATCGTGATCCGATTGTACCACGAGTAAGCGTCCGAAAAGACGGAGTTTGTAGCGAAGCCCCATCGACCAGCTTGTCGATGTTGGGTACGGGGAAGGCATCCTTCGGGCATGCTTTGTTCAGATCGGTGTAGTCTACACACATCCTCCACTTGCCATTCTTCTTTTTGACCAACACGACGTTGGATAGCCAGGTCGTGTATTTGATCTCTTCTATAAAATTGGCCTTTATGAGGTCCTCAACGGCCTTTGCTGCGGCTTGAGATTTTCCTCGTTACGAGTCGTCTTCTTTGAGCGACCGGCGACCCTTCATCGATCGAAAGTTGATGGCGAAGCTACTTCGATAGGGATGCGGGCATGTCGATGCCCGCCATGCGAGCAGTCGGCATAGTCTCTCAAGCACCGCACAAGATCTTGCTTCACTTGCTCGGTAGGTCGCTACCGAGGCTTTACCGCTTTTGGATGGGTCGTCACCCAATTGAACATCTACCAACTCTCCATGAGGCTCGGGTCTTTTCACTGTTTTTCACTCTCGAGCCAAATCATCATCATTGTCCTCTGGTCATTGTCCGGATCATACCGAAGCGTCCAAATCGGCGACATTGACTTGATGGCCTTCACTAGTGCTCTGAGCGTTCGGGCCACGATCCACCTCGTCACATATTTCTTGGTATAGGCGTGGCTTCTTCTTCTTTGATTCAAGGTCGGCCGCCGGGTAACCACTTGGTCGTCTTTCTTTGTAAATTTCATTTTCGGATGCACCGTCGATGTAACGGCCTCTAGCTTACCCAAAGTCGGCCTACCAATAATACATTGATAGCGAGATTTGAGGGGGAGTACGAGGAACGTCGTCTGACCGTCCCGCATGCAGTACTATCCCTAGTGTCGTCCACCAAACTTGACTAGCAAACTCGATTGTTCCCAACGGGTGGGTGGTCGCCCATTGAAACTCAGTAAAGGGGTAGGCTCGGCACGGGAATTATCTCGCTCCGATCAACCTTTATCTTGTCGATCAAGTCTTCAAACATGATATCGGTGAGCTACCTTGCAGTCGCACTGCTCTGCACCTCTGTGTTTGCCATGACGACTCACGATTACCAATGGAACATAACTATTAGGCTTGCCGTCGTATGAAGTCGCTATCACCGAACGAGATGGGGTCTGCTGAGACCGGTGGTGGTCTTGAAGTGGATGCGACCATTAACAACTCGTCCCCACTTTCTCTTGGTGGCTTTGTTAGATTCCTGCGGTCGGGGGTTTCCACCATGAATAACCATCGCAACGTTACGGCCTTTGGATGCGCCGAGTGTCGCGATCTTGGATCGATCCTTGTTTTGGGCGCTCTCTATGGCGTGAGGCCCTTTCCTCTGTCTCAATCGAACTTCTTTACGCTTCTCTCGAGGTCGGTCGCCTTCCTCCGACCTCACATACTTTCCCAACTTTCCTTTCGGATGAGTTCTTCGATATCATCTTTGAGGCCATGCGATCATTAGTATCATGACCGCTTGCTTTTGTGGTAACGGCAATATCTTTTGGTCGGTCGTGCCCCTTCTTGAGCACGAGTGGTTCAGCCGCTTAACTCCCACAAACTCATTATTCGACACTCATTGTAGATCTGCGCGCAATAGAGGTGTTGAGTCGAGTGCGATGATCAAACTTTTTTATCTCGAAAGTCGGGCCGATTGTCGCGGCGACCTTCATGCCCTTTGGCCGCTACTGTCGCTTTCTTCTTTAGGTCGTGCGCGGACGGCCTTTCTTCTTGCCGCCGAGTTTCTTCATCTCTGCATGTGGGCGTTAGCCCTTGTTAAGAAGTGGCCGAGATCCTGTAATGATTCAATGTAAATTCTTCGACGAACCGGTGGTCCGGTCGAATACCACGCTTGAGATATTTCAACGTCCTTGTCCGACAAGTCACGAGCGACTCACCCTCGATGTTAAACCGTCGATATCTCGCCTCGGCGTCTCATTATCTCCTTGAACAACAGAGTCCAAGTATTCTTCATACCGGTATTGGCGGTTTGCGGTGTAGTGAGACAAGAATATTACGATCGTGTCGTCCCACGAGGAAATGGAGTTGGGACGAAGAGATTCCCACCATTCCAATGCTCGGCCGTCCGGTGGCGGGGAAAAGCTCGCATTTCATGGTCGGTCCCAATTCCTATAACGGCTAGTAATTATTGAAGTAGCGGAGATGCTTATGCGGATCTCCTCGTGAGTCAAACTTGTTGAGATTGGGCGGCTTGCGCGCAAGTCTCTCGGAATTTTGTAACGCTGATCTCCCGGAGAACGGGCGTGCTCGTCTCGAATACCGCTCGACCCAAAGGGTTGCATTGCGAGGCACGCCTCGTTGCCGGCATTCCATAGAATCCTCGGATGGGCGGTGGGTGGAAGGCGAGGAGGCCTTCGGGTCGCTCGCTTTGGCCTCTCCTTGGCCGATGCGGCGTCCCTAATTCTTCCGCCTCTGTAATCTTCCAAACTCTTCACGAGAATCCCAAGATCTCGCTTCTCGACCGACGTGACCGGACGACTCATTGGAGGAGTACGGTAGGTGGCGGCGACCGTGTCGGGGCGGTAGCTAGAATCTTCATAGTCATCGGACATCGAGCGGCGTCTGCACGCGTTCTCGCTCGGGGCGACTGCATGCGCCACTGCTTCTTCTTCTTGGGAAGCGATGAGTAGTGCTTTCTCGGCGAGAAATGCTCCTTCCGAGGAGGAGCGGTGTCTTGCGCCCGGTCGGCGACGCAGCGTAAGGTTCTCCGTCTTCGCCGAGGGCGGCCGGAATCGAACCTCTCTCTTGACGAGACGATGGCGCATCTCGATGCGATCACTTGATTTTTGTTTTGCGGGATCTCGCAAAACGACTTGAAATGACATGATCTCGGTAGAGGTTCCTTAATGCCCGCTTCAATCGGCTCGGGCGGCAAGTCTCGAGAACGGCGGATGGATCTGGCTGGAGGACCGGTCCACGGCCGCTGTGCCGCAAAGGTTCTTGTCGTGGAAGTCCTTGAGACTTCGTGGATCGTGGCGGCCACGCCCTCCGGTTCGCTGCTGCTGATTCTCGCCGGAGGATTGAGCCGAGAAGCGGCCGCGTCGGGGCGGTCGCGTGGAGCCATGAAGGAGGTAGGATAGCGCACGCGGGCTCTCCACTATGGTCGCCATTGATCGTACCTTGACCAATGAAGTGTTGAAGTGTTGATTGATTCTTCGGTGGGCGGTCGTTGAGTGAATGAAAGGACCGGGTCCGGGCTTCACGCGTTGAGCACCTCGGGTGGTACTGCAAAGACACTCGACGATCTAGTGAGAGGTCGCTCGAGGCGAGATAGCACAAGGTTAGAGAACGTGCACGACACCATATGCGAATGGTGTATATATACTTTGCGAGGTCCGACCGTTTTGCGAAGATTTCGCGGCGAGAATTGCGCTCAAGCGGCGTGTTTGGGGCCGATCGAGATGGGGTGGGCGCGAGTCCAATTGCTTTATTGGCGATCCTCGTAATTGCTAATACACCCAGGAACAAACAGTATTTTGGATATATGGTTTTAAATTTTTTTTTTGTTTTTTTTATTAAAATTTGCGACGGATTTGCCACGGAACTTTGCGACGGATTTGCCACGGAACTTTGCGACAGATTAGCGACGAAAAAATTTGCCACGGAAAAGTCTGTGGCAAACGATTTGCGACGAGCGTTTTTGCCACCATTTTTGGTCCGTGGCTAATCCGTGGCAAATGGTGTTTTGCCACGGAAATTTGTACATTTGCGATGGAAATGTCCGTGGCAAATCAACGATTTTCTTGTAGTGGTGTTGCACCGATCCCACGCAATCGAGTTCCGATCTTCATCATCCGGACTCTGCAGTGTTCCATCTATGAAGTGAAGCTTATTCTTAGATCTGAGCGCCATAATCATCGCTCTTGCCCATGTGTGGTAGTTGTCACCGTTCAACGCCGGTGTGACAACCGTCGTTCCCGGATTGTCACTAGGGTACATGAAGTAGGGATTAAGCATGTCATTTTGATACGCCTTGCCAGAAGATGTATCATTGACGAGATTAGAACCAATTCCAGGAATCGCCGTCGGAATCTCTGGATTTTCAGGAATCACTATAGTCATGGTGAAAGAAAATAGAAATTCTGGGAAGTGAGTTGAATGATTGAAATGAGAAGAACGAAACGATTGTAACAATGGCGACAGAACTTCGATTAGAAGCTCTGATACCATATTAAAGTTAGAATCGTCGCCATGAGAGAAGAGAAAAAGCTTTTCTGATTAAGAGGAAGAAGATAACAGAAAATTGTTGTATCATTCAACTGAGTTGTATTTACATGATATTTACAATATATAGAGGTTGATGATGCAACCAAATTGTAACTGAATCTAACAAACTAATCAACCCTAAAAACTATTGAACTGTACAAGAGGAAAGGGAAAGTAAAGTGCAAGATGAATAATGTTAACACACTGTGAACGAGGCTTCAGTCTAATACACGATAGAGCCGATACAATAAGTGGTGTTGAGCTGGAGATGACCTGGCATGGGTTGACTATCATATTGACTATGCTAATCAATCTCTAACAAGTAGTGGTTATTAGCCCATCAGAGAGAGCAACTCTCTAAGAGGCTACATATTACAAGTCAAGGGGACAAAAGGGGAGAAAACGGGGAACGATTCCAACTCGTGAAGCTTTGGTGATGACGAGATGGGCTCAGGGTTAAATTTGGGTTCTTGGGAAGTGAGAGTCACGATAGGGAAAGGGTGTTGATGGTTGTTGTGGAAGGAGCTAAGTGGAGGTTTTATGAGGGGAAGCATCGAGGGTTGGGTGGATGGATGAGGCAAGGAGGGAGGAGTGGGGTTGGGTGATGGAAATGGGAGAGGGATTGATGCCACTATCAATGCAAAGGAAGGCGGAGGACCACCCAATAAGACCCACACAGTGAAGGAGGCGTTGAGGTGACCATCCACAACTGTTTAGGTGTAGGTAAACGTCTTATCAACTGAGCTACATTTCGGTGTCGAGTAAATTTTTTGTTCGTTGTTGAGTACTTTTTTTTGTTTGAACCATCGAGTGTCCCAACACATTCAAAGAAAAACTAATATCCACCCGTGCTTTGGATCAAATTTCGCGCTAGGCAACATCGAGTTTGTCCACTGCGGGAATCGGGCCCGAGAGCTTCCGGTCGACCCCATGTGTCCCAAGATAGATTAAGCCACTAGACTAACGGTGTTGGTTGAGTAATTTTTTTAATTTGATATTAGTGTCATAAATATTTACATAGAACCGTAGTTGATGCTTTTACGTGGCATTCTTCTCAGCCTCGTCCACATGCTCAAAGAAGGAAGGATCTCGTTTCACATCATACAGTTTCCGCTTCTTTGGTGCACCTTTAGTCTTCACTTTCGAAGGAGGAGGAACCATAGATGTTGTGCTAGGAAAACCAAACGGCATAAGACCTTTCTTCAACGCAAATTTCTCACTAAGATCCATATCCTTAAAACGCCTCCATATTGCCTCCATGATGAAACTAATGTCACAATCGCAGATACTTGCTTCTTGCGTTCCTCATCAATACCCTCCAAAGTAAGTTTCATCCAATGCTCATCAACAACCTCCAATGGGATAGGTTTTGCATGAAGGTGCATATAACCAAGTTCACAAGCACACGGCAATCCATGAGTAACTCTAATCGTGCAACCACATCGACCTTTATCTCGTCCCCACGTAACCCAAAGTTTTATCAAACTCGGTAGAAATATGGTTAAGTCGTTGGCCGATACAAAACCCCGTGAATTCTTTGTAGAATGGAGTGTTGTGCTTGACATCCACACGATCAATACTCTTTGTGAATGATTCAACTATCTTATCGATCTGTGCATTTAACATACCATGCATTGACTCCCAACATCCGCACAAGTCCTCCACTAAAACCCAAAGCCCTCTTCAATGCCCAATGTGCACTTTCAACCCTAATATTAAACCAAAGCAAAAATAAACACAACATTTCTAAAAAAATACTCAAAAAAATATAGTGAACAACATTACGTACCTATTTGTTGTGGTATTCCCAAAGTGTCTCCTCTTATTAATCCACGCCAACACAAATCGTCCTTGTGAGGAACCAACCATGTGTTGTTCACGTCTTCAACAAACCGTGGTAGATCAACACATGATTGCTCGAACTCAAGTAGCCGTGATAAAACTCTTCCTCATCTCGCTGAGTCGACTATACGCACCTGCAGATCCATTACCATCTCTTGCCTATCCTTCTTCACCATCAATTTACACTTAGCACTCACATTCTTGCTTATGTGATACCGACAAAGCAAATTGTAACTTTCTGGGAACACCATCTCTATGGCACTCATCTGTCCAAGATCTCTATCAGTGATAAACAGTTCAGGAAGAGCAATATCTACCACCATCATGTCTCTCAGTGTCTGCAATACCCATCTGAAATTGTCATACCGCTCATTTGACAAATAAGCAAAGCAAACCGAGAATGTCAACTCTGTTGAAGTCACTCCAACAATCTCCAAGAGAGGCAGTTTATACTTGTTGGTTTTGTAGGTGCTGTCCATAATCAATATCCTAGGGAATATCCTCAATAGGTTGATAGACTCAGGATGTGCCCACATGATGTCACCAATAACATCAGAGTTCTCAATTCTTCTAGTCCAACACACATAGTGTTCAGAATCTATCAACCTCATAAGCTCCTGGATCTCAGTTCTAGAACCTCTACAACTCGTCCTAAACATCCGGCGCTGCTTATACAACTGCGTGATAGTACTCAAGTTCCCCACAAATCTCTTCTTCAATGCACTTAGACTCTTCTCTGCTTTGACATTTAACAATGTATGCTCATCCAACATACTCTTCTCTTCCTTTGAGAATCGCCCAAATATTGGAAGTCCGATACATGATGGAGATGGCTTATGATTGTGTACACCACACCTAACCTCTACCTTCCAATCCTCAACTGGAGGATTCAGAGGTTTAGCTTTTAGCTTGAATGGACAATCACACTTCTTTGAAGATATCCTTCTACCTTTAGAGCAATCCACGTCTACTCCGGTGTGTTTCCCATGTTTCGCACAACCAAAAACAATCACATTTTTCTCCCACTTTTGCCAATTGCTTTATCGGATCTGCGGATGATAACAACTATTCCGCTTGGCTTTCCCGTCTCTCTAGCCCAACGTATGAGATCATCACGGGTATGAAAAATCTACAAATAATTTACAATTATCGGATTAGACTAAATTCTAAGTACTATTTAAAATAATTAATGATAAATGCCCACCTCATTTGTTGTAAATGCATCCGATAGATCAATGCAATTGGGAAGCGTCCCCATCCGACATAGCCATATATCGTATAATATTAACCATTGAAAACTTAATTAATTAACTAATTAAATAAAATTAAAAAAAAAATAAAAAAACACTACGGATTTATCTATCCTAGATAAATCCGTACGCATAAAAAAAACTTAACTCCGGATTTATGTTAACCACATAAATCCGTAGTGTAAATTAACACTCGGATTTATGTAGTTAACATAAATCCGAAACAATTTTAAAAATTTCCTACAGTTCATCTACATTTGATCAATCCGGGAAAAATTAAAAAATACACTACTGGATTTACCTTTTAGTGATGAATCCGGAAAAATGGCGAAATTTTAGACTAGATCTGATTTTTTGTCAAAATAAGAGGGGTATTTTGGTATAAAAGTGTATTATGGGGGTATGGAAGCCAATGAGGGGGGTATGAAAATTAAAAGCCAAACATTAATCAAAGGACCAAGCTAAATAAAGAGCTTTTATTTTAAATTTATAGGAGTCAATTATCCTCTTTTGTTACCAACTACTCTTTGGTAAAGTTTGAATGCAGGGAAGTCCATGTAGTTGTTCAAACTTTGCTAAGGGTGACTATATCCTTAAAATTTTGATGAAGGTATCATCTGTATTATGTTCTTGATTAACTATTTTTTTTTTTTGACAAATTCTTGATTAACTTTTCTTTTTGGTTTCTTCTCGACTTAACATCTAATACATACCATTAAAATAATGTTTTTTAATCAAAAAATAAAGAAAAACAAATGTTTACAATTGATATAATATAAGAAAGGCCCTATGATGTTGATTTCATGTTGATTAATATTGATTAATAAATAATAATGTGAAAGCTCAAAACAACTTGATATAATATAAGAAAAGCACGTGTGTTTTCTGGTGTAATACAAAGACACGTGTGTGTATTACTCCCTCCGTCTTATATTATATGACTTTTTAGGAAAAAAAATTGTCCCACAATACATGACTTTTTAGAATACCAATGCAATATTAATTTTTTTTCCAGTCATACCCTTCATTATTTAATATATCTCTTCCTACAATTTTACTTTTTATGTTTCCAATGTCATTAATGAAGGACAATTTGATAAACTAACTCACAATCTCCCTTTCCCATACAAAATTAACTATTTTTCTTAATTCTCGTGCCACAACCTTAAACGACATATAATATGGGACGGAGGGAGTAGAAGAGAAGAGAAGTGATAGTATAGTTTCATGAAATTTAAAAATTAATAATATTTCAATTGGTCAAAAAAATAATAATATTTCAAATTTAACATTTGGCGTTGGGGTTTAGACGTGGCTAATTTAGATAGGCCTTTTGTTTTCGTACCCCCCTCATTCCCTCCCACACCCCCATAATCCAAAAAATTCCAATAATACCCCTGCCTTTTTAAAAAAAAAAAAAAAATTAAAATTTTCTGAATTACCTCAAAATAAGGTAATTCCGGTTCAAAAATAATTGATAATTTCGAATTACTTTTAAAGCAGTATTTCCTGGTTCATAAAACATAAAAAATTTGAATTACCTCTAAAAAAGGTAAATTCAAATTTTTAGTTTTTTATTAATTTTTTAAACTTTGTATATTGAATTAATATTTAAACGCTGTTATATTTTGGAACTAGGACGCGCAGTGCGTATCCCAGTGTATAATCAATGGTGGGTGATCCACAGCTGGGGCAGGCTGAACCTCCTCCTCCTCAACCTCCTCCCGAACCTCCTCCTCCTCCTCCTCCTCCTCCTCCTCCTCCTCCTCCTCTCTGATCTTGACCCTCATCCTCCTGCTCTCTCCCAAGCCTCCCAACCGTCATGATACATCTCTCAGGTGCTCTGTTGGTGCCGCATATGGTACTCATAATCGTGGTGGTCTCTATCCATTGCTCATACCGGGTGAGGTCTGCTGAGGCCGACGCCGAGCTCAACCATCTCTACTACCACTCGCACGCGGGCTCTCGCGCCCTCGACGCTCGAAGCATGCCCAGCACTCTCCGAGCCTCGTAAAGTGTCCGGAGAAGGAGTATCGCTACTACTCGCCTCCCGCAATCTTCGTGCTCGCTCGTCGTCAATTTGCGTGGTCTTTGCTCCTAAGACTCTGCTCGCTTCTACGTTGTCCGATCGTCTACTCACCATCGTTAAAAAAAAAATGTAATTAGAAAATATTAAAAATTGAAAAAAAAAAAAAAAAAAATTGGGATTTTCTGAATTACCTAGTAATTCGAAAGAATTTTTAAATACCTCGTAAGTGAGGTAATTCCGTTCATAAATCTGAACCTGAATTACCTCACTTCTGAGGTATTTCCGAAATTCTTTTCGGAATTACCTAGTAATTCCGAAAATCCCATTCGAATTTACTTACTTTTTTCGAAATTATGTTTTCTGAAATGTGAAATGTGATTTTGTAAATTTTCAGGGGTATTTTTGTCCATTTGGGACATTATAGGGGTGTGGTAGGGAATTAGGGGGGTACCGAAAATAAAACCCATTTAGATATTGTTAGTGCAATTCATGACTATGATGAGTTAGAGAATATTCTCATTTCATACAACTGGCGTTAAGTCCTTTCATAGAGATTTTTCTCGCTGAAATCCTTTCATGGGGATTAATTAAGTAATTAGTTAATATGTTTTTAAGGGATTAATAATTTCATATTTGTGTGATAATCAAATATAAAAAATTTGACTCTTTTACCAAGAAAATAAAACATTTTATGGGTTAATTATTTTCTGAAGTAAATTCAGTCATTAGGTAAATTAATGATTTAGAAAAAGACTTGGCTACTATGAAACAATTGATTGTTAAGTCCTTTTATAAGCCCCTTTGAACAGGTCATATAGTACATAATAAAATAATAATATAATAATATATATAAAAGATTCTTTATCCAAACAGAGGGATATGTCCACTATAATCCATGACACAATAAGTGGAATTGGAAACAGAAAAACTTTGGATCTATTTAAAGAAATATGGCCATTGTGGCATGATCAATGGGGTCTAAAAATGTATCTTATCCCTACTCAATTATAAATGAAATTATTTAATTTTATATTGATTGAGGAAGTTTTTTATGGTGTAAACTATCATCTGTGTTAAATTGCAGAGATTAATCTCTCAAGCTGAGTAGGGTCATAATAGGTTTTAAAATTATCCCTCAAGAGTTTTAACACGGCTACATTCTTAGGATTGAATTCGAGCTCAAGAACTTGATTACGCTAGAAGAGACCATTATCATCTAATTCGAGCACTTGAGTTTATTGATTGAGAAATATAGTTAAATAAATTAATTAATTTAATATTCTTAATGAAAAGCAAGTGTATTTCTCAAACTTCTGTTTTCACTTTTTCTTCATTTTGGTTTTTATAAGAACCTTTTTTTATCGAGATTAGGGTATCCACCGCCGAACGTAGTGATTAATCCCAAAACAATTATTCTATAAGGACCTGTATCATCATGATAACATTAAATTATTAGTTAAAAATTGTTTCTATTTAGATCACCAAACATGATTACCTTTTTGCTTATAATAGAATTCAGAAGAAGTAAAAGAGAATAAATGGCGATATTCAATTTAGAGTACTACTAGAGCTGTAAAATCAAACACGATATATATATATATATATATATATATATATATATATATATATATATATATATATATATATATATATATATATATATATATATATATATATATATATATATATATATATATATATATTGAACTAGCAAGACCTCCAAATCTTATTTCAAATATTTTGACTCGCGCAATTCAACATCAAGGGTAAGTCAAACCATCCAAAATTACTCAAAGCTATTGTTTGGCTTCCCATTTCACACACTAACCGCGTTTGTGTGGTCTATTCTATAAACATTGAGTCAAACATGGTTAGTTTCAATTTACACATCTAAATAGTAAACAGGAGGATAAATCAAAATCGATCATATTAACTTTATGTTTAAAATTTTAAATAAAAAAATTATTTGTTTTTGTTAAATCAATGTATCCCTGCATGCGCAACTGTAGAGATTAATCTCCCGAGGTATTAAGATCTATTTAATAGGTTGATCTTTCCCACCAGGTATTATTCCATAAGCACTTCATGATTATTTTCATAAACCTAATAATATAATTAAAGAGACAAATTCAACCCTAACATATATCAACAAAACCTACTTAACCCAAACAAGGGTGGATGGAACAGTCAGTTGAGAAAGTTCATAGGACTGAAGAATTGAATTGGGTTTGGTGGCTGAATTTGGTGGTACTATGGGACAAGTTTGACAAAGTAATATATAAAAGGATGATAAAATGGGAATTTGGCAAACGATTTAAATGCAATTAAAGGCTAAGCACATAGAGTTGGGGGCAAAAGGGAGTGTTATTTTCTTTTTAAATTCAAACATTGAATTGAATATGACTTCACTATTTGGAGCCCCTTTTTGTGTATTCATTGGATCAATATTTTTTGTGGCTGAAAAGGGTCCATAGCTAGCCGTCTAGATTAATTGGGTTCATAGGATTAGGAAGGTGATAGGCCCCACTCACCCAACTTGGAGAGAGTTGTCAAGGAATAAAATTTTGAAACCGTCTAACATACATGGGAATCTTCTTAGATCAAAGACCGGAAACAAACACACCCTTAGATTTCAATTTTGAAACGTAATTACAGTGGCAATTTTTATTAGTGCTAAATGTTGTTTTAGAATGAAAATATCATTTTTCCATAGTCAACCACCCTATTCTTACCTCGGTAAATAGAAATTGTAGTATTAATGAGAGCGAAAGAAACTTACCTACAACAACCAATATGACACCAAACAAGGACACGGAAAATCTATGGATCACACAAGATGTAAATTACTTTGAACAGTATAAAATTAGTTTCAAATAATTAAAAAAAAAACTTCGTAGCTAAAACGAAATAAAAATGGAGCAAAAAGAGGGACTAGGAAACGTCTTATGAAGTCAATGGTTGCGAGGTATCCAAAAACAATGTTTGTTGTCCGAAACGAACATTATTGTGTCCGGAAAATTTAACATACAATCTATTTTGAGAGGTTGAACCACACAGATTGAGGCTAGTTGATAGAACTGACGTTAGAAATGTGTTCAATAGTCGATTTTGTGTAAGATTATGAAGTTTGGTATTTATGTGGCCAAATAAGGGCTAAATAAAGGGATAATGTGCTTGAATATGGAATGTGGATATTATGTTTTGTGTAAGAGGGTTGTCCAAAACAATTTGGAGGCGTTGTGCAAAAATTGAAAAGTAGGCCCTTAATTATATTTTTATCGAACGAATCACCAAAACCTCAAGCTACTTTATTTGAATTTTAAATGACATCTCAATGCAACTTTTAACTTGACATACTGATTTTGGAACGATGAATGGATAGGATGTGGAGCTTGGGATGGTTCTTCAAGGGCCAAAATAACAATAAAATTCCAAATTTTTAAGATATATAAATTTCATACTTTTAAAACTTAATTTACTAAAATAAAATTCATGAAAAACTAATACATGAACTTTTTCATAAGAAAAATAGTATATTTTTATTAAAAAAAAAAGAATAAAATGGCTATGGAGAGTGTCAAAAATTGGTAGAATGATTTCCTAAAAAGACAAGAATTTGGAGGTAATATATAAAACTATTGACATTTGTTTGAAATAGTATCATTGGTTTAGTGGTATTTAGTGTTTTTTGTTTAGTTTTCTGTGGTGTGTTTGAATCCTGTCTGTGTCATTTTGTGAAAATTTTAAAAAAATTTACTAACACTAATTTAAAATAATAAAAAGGGCCCTAGAAAAATCGAACCCATAACAAGCACTTGGCAAGGAATCTAAACGTGCGCGCAAATTCAACTACGCTCGCTAAGTTATACGGAACAATTTTGTCAAATATTTTTTTTTTTGGTCAAGTTGTACTGATTACCATAGAAATGGGCAAGGCCCCAACCAAATACAACAAACAGAGAACAGATGCCCCAAATAGAACCAATACAAACAAAGGAACTAAAATGGGAGCATCAACTAGTAACACAAGTGGTTCAATTACAAATAAAAACACCCAGAGCCCAACAAGAGCAGGCAAGCAAACCGGCCCAAATGACTAATCAAAGAAAAAGCACAATACAGAAAAACCAACGAAGCAACATAATTACAACACTTCGTGCTAACACAGACGCATCTTCTCCCACCCCATAAACCCTAGCTCTACCAACCAATACCAACAAAGCTCAACCACAAGCAATTTCACTCTGAAATCAGCCAAATCAAGAGGAAAATAACAACGACCCCTTCAACAATTCACGAAAATCAGGTCGCAGGAACCCTAAAAGCAGCAACAATCCTCAAGCAAGGCTACCAAACCTCAAAGCACCTGGATCAAAACACTCCTTACAATCATCAACAATAATTCTTCGAATCACATCAGGAGGCCTAGACGTCCAGTTACTGAGAAGATTACCCTTTGAAGCAAGAGAAGCAACCTCATGAGCCAACTTATTTCCTTCTCGACTAGTCCAAGTGAAACTACTCTCTCCTAATCTCACTTTAATATCTTCAATATCCCTTAAGAAGACACTAATTTCAGCATTATGTTTATCATTTTTGCACAAGTCTACTATTTGAAGATTATCAGACTCAATTACCGGAAGATGAAGTCGGAGAGCCAAAGCAGTGGAAAAAGCTTCTCTAACACCAATTGCTTCAGCAACAAGAGAGGATCTTGCAAAAATTCTTTTGTGAGAAGCAATAAGAATTCTTCCTTGATAGTCTCTACAAATTACTGTTATAGCACCTGTGCATGTTGCTTTGTTAAAAGCAGCATCACAATTTATTTTCGTAGCAAGCCCCAAAGGAGGCTTCCACTTAGATAACTCTTTATTAGCTAGAATGTTTGGGGGACAAGGGTTATGAGCAACAGGACCAGAAGACACAGCAAAAAACTCAGACCAAAGAGCTTTAATCCTATAGAGAGCCTCTAGAGGAATAGGACTCTTTTCATTAAACATTGACTCATTTCTTGTTTTCCAAATGTTCCATAGAATAAAGATAAGCTTAGACAATTTATGATCTGACTCTTGTGAAAAACTAAGGTAGGTGTTTAGGAACCAAGCAGCAAAAGAGGATAAACCAATAGGAGAGGGAGGATGGATAAGTTGTAGACCAAACCAGAGAGGTTGGGTCCAAGGACACAATAATAGAAGATGTTCTACTGTTTCATGTTCAGTTCTACAGAAGGGACACTTAGGAGACATAGATATTTTCTTTTTAAACAAGGCTTCTTTAGTGGGAAGATAATTATGAAGTGCCTTCCAAATAAAGTGTTTCATTTTAGAAGGGACTTTAGCACTCCAAACTATTTTCCACACATCAATAGGAATTCCACTAGATGAGGAAGCATTACCAGTAACCTGAATTGGATTCACAAGCAATCTATACCCTGATTTAACAGAAAAATTCCCATCTTTAGAGTGAGGCCAATTTAAGACATCTATAGAAGAGGACCAAGAGATTGGAGTTTTAAGCACTTCAATAGCATAACTAGGCTGAAAGTTATCTTTAATCTTAGACATATCCCATTTATGAGAACTATCTATCAATTCACTAACCTTAGACAAAGAAGCTGTAGGTAACAAAACTGCTTTCTCCCCTGAGGCTATCCATCTATCATTAGCAATATTAATACTGCCACCAGATCCTATATCCCAAGAAGCTTCCTTAGAAATCAATTCTCTTCCATGCAATAAACTCCTCCACACCCAAGAACCATTCCTCCCAACACTAGCTTGACCAAACTGACAATTAGGAAAGTAAATAACTTTCAATCATGTAGCCCAATAAGAACTAGGATCCTTAATTAATCTCCACACTTGCTTAGACAACATAGCAGAGTTCATCTTTTGAAAATCCTTGAAACCTAGACCACCAAGAAGCTTAGGAGAACACAATTCATCAAACCTTCTCCAATGAACACCTCTACCACTAGTAGAGGATTTCCACCAGAATCTTGCCACAGCAGCAGTAAGAGATGCACAGAATGTTTTAGGAAGTTGTAAAATTGACATTATGTATGTAGGAATAGCTTGGATCACTGCTTTAATCAGAATTTCTTTCCCAGCTTGATTTAGAAGACTACCTTTCCAACCCTCCATTTTATTTGTAACTCTCTCTTTAATCCAAGAAAAACCTTGCACCTTAGAACCTCCCCACTCTGCTGGGATACCAAGATACATCCCAGGATGATCCCATAAAGGAATATTAGCAATTCTACCAATAGCCATCTTAGAATCATAGCTGACCTTACTCCCACAAATAATTCCAGACTTACTTAGATTAAGTTTCTGCCCAGAAGCTTTTGTAAAAGTATTAAGGATTTTTGTCAAATATTTATATACACATAATTATATTTATTTTAGGGCCCTAAAAAACGAAATTGGGCTTGGGCCCTTTGCGATGCTGCAGTGCCTGACAGGCCAAGGCCACTACAGTAAGAGAAGATGAGTAGTTTGATTTTTATTAAATAGTGAGAAGGGGTGTGTGATTGAAAAATGCATTGTGTACGCAACATTTCACTAAAAAAACAAAACTATGGGCTGCAATCCCCAAATTATATCTGTAGATCTTGTAGGTTGAGTCAAGAATGAGAACTTTGGGAAACAACCTGAGCAACTTTATAGAAGTGGGATGAGCCCACATGATATCACTGACGACATCAGATTGCGGAATCTTTCTAGACCAACATAGATAATTATGGGATTCAATCAATCTCAACACCTCCTGAATGTCCGTTCTAGGACCCCTCTTTGTAGACCGGTGTTTGTGACGCTGCCTATAAACTTGACGAAGACTAGTCACATTCTCCGGATCTAGCTTCTTCAAAGCAGTAATAGTAGCTTTCGGTCCGACATCAAGATCCGCATGCTCGTTAACCAGATCCTTTTGCTTTTAGACAGACGCCCAAATAAACAAGTACCAATGGAAGTTTTGAGCAACTCGTGCGTGTGTCTACCACATTTAACTCTCACACACCAACCCCCACGACGAAGAGTGCAAGTAGCTTTCAATCTAAAAGGACAGCCTCTCCTTTTAGAACCGAAAACCCTTGAATCATTAGTAAACCCGCCTTGTTTGTCACAGCCAAAAACAATCTTATCTCGCCTTCCACTCTTTCCAGCTGCTTTCTCAGATCTCACAATAACAACAACTACACCGATAGTTCTACCAACAGCTTTGGCCCACTCCTCCACAGCCTGTCGTGTAGAAAATATCTACAAAATATATAACTTACTAAGTACTTAAGTAAATTAATTCCATTTACCAAACTTGAGTAACAAAATTATACCGTATCCGTCGTGAAAGTTAATGTAGTATCAATATCAACAGGCGCCAACTGAGAGTCGGCATCTGCTGCTGTAGGCGGGTCAATATCTGTTCCAACAAAACAGATAGCAACTCAGTAAAAAACGAAAAAAATAGCCCAGTCGTATATACCTCCTCAACCATGTATATACGATGGGTATTTTTTTCACATCGTATATACATAGCCCAGATGTATATACGATTAGATCTTCAAGCCCACTCGTATATAACCTATATACGATGGGTAGTCAACGAAGCATTTAATAATGCAATCGTATATATGCCTTGAAGGACATATATACGATGAGTAGTCAACGAAACATTTAATAATGCAATCGTATATATGTCTTGAAGGACATATATACGATGAGTAGTTTTTCAGGTCAGCGTTCATTAATTAATGTAATCGTATATACCTTCCATCGAGGTATATACGATGCGTTATCTTGTGGGTCCCAGTCAGAGAGAAATAAATGAAAGTCAAAAAGTGAATTATGGCAGGGGTATTATGGGAATATCACAAATGGGTGGGGGTGGGAGGGGATGGGGTGGGGGTACAAAAGAAAAAACCCTAAAAATAACTCATTTGTTGGTTCTCTCTAGATTTGTAGTGAGATAAGGTCCGAAAAGGTTGTTAAATATCTAAGGCTTTGGTTAGTTATTAACTGTTGGTTAATAATTAAGTTTGTTCTATTATTCGGTGAGTTCAGTGTGTTGTCAAGTTCTTAACAGATAATTCAAAGAGAATTGGGTATTACATATGATAGATTGAGTAGGGATACTGGGTACTATTCTTCAACACTTCAATACTTATCTTCAAGTATTGAAGAGGTGTTAATTTTCATAGTTATTCCTACTGTGTTGGTTGGTATTGAAGTTATTTTTATCTAAGATAGTGAATCTAAGGCATAATTTATCAGTGTATGGAATCTAAAAGAGCAAAAGAGCAAGTTTCATAGAGTTTTTTTTTCTGTCAAAAGAGCAAAAGAGCACAGTTTATATAGTCCCTGAATTACAAAGTCTGCTTTATCAGTTTATAAATCATCTATTTCTATTATATCAGGTTTCCATTTGTCTAGGAAATGGTCTGTGTGTTTCTGTTCGTCAGTTTCTTCTGTTTTTTTCTCTTCTTAGAGTATCCTTATTAAATCCTTTATTTCTTCATTAGTTTTTGTTGTGCTTTATCTTCTGTGTGTTTCCTTTATCCTGAGTTTTTCTGTTTCCAGTTGAATATGTCTGAGTTTGTTGCTATGAATGTTCCTGATGATGAAAGAGATGTAATCCTTGAAAAACTGGTACGTGCAACAAAGAGTAACATTGAGCATGCTTTGAAAGCTATTGTGGGTCAAGTTATTTCAAACAAAGTAGTGAATAAAAAAGCTTTTAGAAGCATTATGTTCAAAACTTGGGAGAATTATAAAGGTCTTTACATCACTAATATGGGGCGTAATAAGTTTCTTTTTACTTTTCCTACGGTTCTAGATGCAAAAGAAGTGCTCAATAGAGCACCTTGGTTTGTTATGAACCAAATTTTAAGCTTACAACGATGGGAAGAGGGTGTGGCTTTCTCTAGAATCAACTTTGATCTGGTTTTATTCTGGATCCAAATTCATGGATTACCTTGGGAAGACGTTAACCCTTCTAATGCTGAGGTTATTCTAAGGAAAGTGGGAAGGGTAGTTGAGGTTGATGATCCTTTCAAGCTTGGAGGAGGTACTCCTACACACTTCATCAAAGCTAGGGTTCTAATTAATGTTAAGAAACCTCTCTGGTCAGGTTGCTGGATCCAAAAGTCTATTGAGAATAGAGTTTGGGTTCATTTTAAATATGAGAGACTTCAAGGTCTTTGTTTCAAATGTGGTCAGTTTGGGCATGAAATAGGTCATTGTAGAATTCCTATGGTTATGGCAGCTGATGATAAGGAAAGGCCAAAGTATGGGCATTTTCTTACAACGTACAAACCAAAGGTGTTTCATGGAAACTATGGTGGTACTGGCCAACAAAGCGGAGAAATTATCAACATAATTCTAATACTTATGATGAGGGTCAAGCTAGTAATGAAGCTAATGTTAATCCAAATGGTGAAAGTAATGAGAACAGGAATGATTATAGTGATGTGAATACTAATGAGGATCAAATACCTTTGGTAAAGGTGATTTTCCATAAGTTTGATTGTAGAGATTATGAATTACCTGCTTTCCAAGGGAACCTACCATACTATGTTGAACTTCCTACTGATGAGTATGAAGATAAAGAAGAAGATTCTAATAGTATTCCTCCAAGAGTGGAGGAATCTCTAAGTAACAGAATGGCTATGGGGCTTAATTTAAAGCGTGGCAGGGATGTTCATAAGCTTTGTTTGACTAATGCTGAAAGTGATAGTGGGTTGAGAAGTAATGTGAAGAAAGCTAGGGTGGTAGTTGTTATTGATGGGTACATATTTACTGCTGCAGATGTTATGACTGAGGAGGCGAGTCTAACCATGCCCCCAACAACAATATGACTACTATTAGTTGGAATTGTCGTGGATTGGCGGCATCCGCGGCAAGCAGAGAATTGAAGGAGCTTACAAGCACCTTTAAGCCGTCAATCTTGTTCCTAATGGAAACTAGAGCTCAAAAGGAACGAGTTGAAAGAGTTAGAAGAAAATTCAAGTTTAATAAAATGTTATGTGTGCCTGCACAGGGTATTTATGGTGGTTTGGGTTTATTTTGGAACAATGATTTTGAAATTCAAGTTCTTCATTCAACTATCAACTTCATTCACACTACTACAAAAGAAAAAAAGACTGGAAATGTTGTTATCATGACATTTGTTTATGGAAATCCAACTTTTGAGAGAAGAAGACATCTGTGGGGGAGATTGCTTGCTCTAATGCCAAGACTAAATGAACCTTGGTGCTTAGTGGGAGATTTCAATGAAATGTGTTCTATTCATGAGAAAGATGGTCTAAGGCCTGCTACTTCTTTGAGAATGACTTTGTTCAGAGATTTTTTGAACTCTGGTAGTTTGATGGATGTGGATCTTAAAGGTAATAGATTTACTTTTGCTAGTAATCCTAGGGATGACATTGTGACTTATCAAAAGATTGATAGAATCATGGTTAATTGGAGTTGGAGATTCTTTTATCCTCATGCTACAGGTACTGCTCTCCCTATTCTAAACTCTGATCATTCTCCTATTGTTTTACTGCCCTATCCCGCTGTGCGTAGTCTTATGTACTTTAGATATGAAAATTATTGGGAGGAACATAATGATTGCAGAGATATTGTCTATAAAGTTTGGTCTTCTACTAGTTCTTTAGAAGGGGGTTGGGATAATTTTATTGTCAAATCTAAGAATGTGAAGAGGTCTATGCTAAGATGGAGTAAATCTACTTTTAAGAATGTTGTTGTTCAGATTTCAAAATTAAAGACTAGACTACAAATTCTTACTAATGTTGGGAACTGTCCTAATAGCCTTTTGGAGGTTAATTGGATTCGTGGAGAAATTGATAGGTTGTAGAAGCAAGAAGAGATTTATTGGGGTCAAAGATCTAGGTTAAAATGGATTTCTTTTGGGGATAAGAATTCTAAATTCTTTCATGCAACAACAGTTCAGAGAAGGGATAGAAATAAGCTTCTAAGGTTGAAAGATAAGGATGGTGTGTGGGTTGAGGGTCAATCTCATATTACTAGGGCTGTGGAGGAATATTTTAAATATATCTATGTTCAAACTCCAGCTGTGATAAATAATTGTCTTGGTGTTGTTCTAATCCGTGTCGAGGTCGCTAATTCATCTTTGATGGCTCCTATCTTGTTACTTGAGGTTGAAAAGGCGGTGTTTGCTTTGGGAGCTCTGAAATCTCCGGGTCCTGATGGTTTGAATGGAATGTTTTTTCAAAAAAAATGGGAGGTTATTAAACTTGATGTTATGGCTGCTGTGGCTATGTTTTTTGAAACAGGGATCATAGGTGATGCTGTTAATGATACTTTGGTGGCTTTAATTCCTAAGGTTCCTCACCCTGAAGAAATTAGTCAATTAAGGCCAATTAGTTGTTGCAATCCTTTTCTCAATGCATAGTCATTAAATAATTTTACGAAAAACAAAAAAACATTGCTTCGAAAAAGAAAAAGAAAAAACATTGAATTATAAAAAGAGCAACAATTGTCTTTTGATAGGTAAATGTCATTCCCAATAAACGCTTTAATTATTTACACCTCAGTTCCCAATGCAAATTAAATTGCAAATATTCCACTTCTCATTGCAAGCATTAATTGAAATCTCTTCACTTCCCATTGCAATTCTCGGGAACCTCTTTCCAAGAATAATTATAGTCATACAAGTCTCGAAAATGGAGGGTGAAATAATAGTAACACATCAGTTTCTTTCACAAAGCAATTTTTAATTCCATTGCATTAATATTTTCTTCTTAGCTATATGTGACTCTTCAGATTTTTATCTTTAATTTATTGCACACATCTTCAGAAGCATGCGACCACTCATCTTCCACAAAGTCTTCAACATCAGCCCGACCCTTCATCTTCCACTCTTCACAACAATTACAGAGTTGTGCTTATTTGTAGTTGCAGGCAGCTTCTGATACATCTTAGTTTCCTTTTCACTATCCAAATTTTTGTTCCCATTGTGTTGCTCCCTTTCCTCTTTTTATGCAATTTCATTTAGTTATGCTTTACAATGCCACTATTAAACACCAAACCACTTCCAATTTCTGCATTCAATTTATTTAACTAGGAAGGTGGTATTGTTTAACACACACTTTCTGCTTCAAAACATAAGAAAAAAGACTTCATATTTCAGAAAACCAAACATGATAGACAGTGGTGTCATAAGGGAACCACTTCTAGAGGAATAAGGTGCAAACATTTCATGGAGACTCAATGTGAAGAAGTTTCATCTACCAAGTCAAATTGTTGATCATCAACAACCCCAATGTTCCTTCTCTTTCAATGGCCTTCTCCGCGAACACAATGAGTAAACCTTTCTTCACCCGTTCATTTCTTCTCTTAAACATTTGAAGTTTTTGTTTTTTATGATGAAAGTTTCTATTTTTTTAATGAACATGGTTCGTTTTCTATTTTTATGATGTTTATTATGTAGGTGTTGTAGTTCAATTCATCATATACATTGTGAAATTTTTGGTTAGTTTGGGGTCACATTATTGCTTTTTGGATTGGTTGATGAATAATGGTATTGTAAAATCATTTTTTTTGTTTCCCTTCGATTTAATTAACAAATTGATTCCTTTCAATCATTTTTGGGTTATTTTTAGTTGCAATTTTGGCCTTCATCAAATCTATCACACATTTGCTTTGATTGAACATGTTGAGACGCATGAGTGTTGCTTAGAAACATAAAGATGATGATAGAGAAGATTACATAATTGGAACATTTGACAGGTAGGAATTTGTTTACTCGATATTTTCACTCCCTTATACCTCCACTGTAACAAACTTATATGTCTTCACATAACTTATTTGACAGTAAATATTTTATTGTTGGGTGCTAGGTGAACTTGCTTACCAATTGCTTATATATTTATTGAATGTTAAGATTTTTTTTACATAAATCATCATCATACGACATACTTATGCAGATCTTTAGAGAGGACTATCATACAGGAGCTTTCACTTTTGTAGTTAAGAAATTGAAGCTACTTTGTTATTGCTTATATGCATTGTCTCAACATATGTATTTTTATAATACTTGATGTTTCTCTAAACCTTCAGATAAAGTTGGAGAAAAATGTTGTCATGAATTATCCTTGATATTGATTGATATCGGTTGTTTTGTTTGCTCTAGATCACACTTGGGTGCGTAGTTTCCTTATATATGAAAAATTCACTTACTATGACTGATTTTGTCCCATAGACATAGAATCGATGCTGGAATTCAGTCTCTATATCTCATTTCTTGAAATGATTCTTGATTGTGGCTAGAATACTCCTTTTGAAGTTCAAATATTACTTGAAATTAATAAATTGTGTTGTAGTGTGTTATATTTCAAAAACCGTACTCTTTCAATATATTACTTCTTATTATTTTACTAATATATTCCTTATTTTGTTTTTGTACTCAGTTTTGCAATTGGAGATTATTCTCCAATGCAATGTTGTGAGATCCCGAAATGATTTATTGATTTGTGAATGGAGGTTCTGTAGCGCGAATTTGGGGTTTGATTAGGGGTCATAATTTTTATCTGTAAGTCGGGATACCCGCGGGGACTGGTCTGTTCGAGGCCCCACGGGCGGCGAATTTTTCCCGTGGGGACGGTAATGGGGGAGGAAAAGTCCCTGAGGCGGGAATCAGGAATAGGGATTTGGGACAATTTGAGAGGCGGGGGAGTAATTCCCGACCCACACCATTACCATCCCTAGGTTTGATGCTTTTCAATTCCGACCGGAGTCTAATGTTGAAGTGTCATTTTTGGAGCTCTATCTTAAGAACTATTCTGAATCTGGAACAAGATTCAAGCCACTAGATTTTCTTTAATTTTATATTTGTTATTATGTTTCCTCCACCTTATTTCTCCCATTTGTATTTCTTTAATTGTGCGTTATTTTGAATCACAAAGTGCCATCAGTCATTTGGGGTTTCATTGATATCAAAATGTATGGGCGCCACAGTTGTGTTTTTAGACCTTATAGCTAACAAAGAGTGTCCAAAATAGGGTTGTAAGGGAGGTCGGTGGCATCTATCGTGGTTGGATGGTATCTATAGATTGTGCTCAAATGGATACAAATGGGGTGTTTTGTTCAATTGGATAAACTAATATATATATATATATATATATATATATATATATATATATAATGTTTAAACAGGGATTTTTGTTGAAATGGATACAAATTTGATACAAGAGAATATTGCATTCGTTTTATCTCGATTAAAAGGATTATGTTTGTATTAGTTTAATGTTTATTCAACAGTAATTTTTTTAATAAACTTACTATTTTAAAGATTAAAAAAATTAAAATTAAAATTTGAGGTCAATTTGGAGACGGGAATGAGGACCATGTCCCCGTGCGGACAGGAGTAGTGAAGGAAAACTTCTCATGACGGGGATCAAGGGGGAGAAAAGTTTGGGGGACAAGGACGAGATCTACCATACCCCTTAGGAGACAAAGGCGGGGGACGAAATTTTTTCATAATTGGAATCGGCAGCAAGGACAAGGAAAAGTTTATGGGACGGGGATAGGGAAAAGTTTTAGAAAGTACCAAAACTACAATTATTTTGGCAAACATTGTAAATTTTTTTGAAAAAAGAATTATTTCATTGTACAGAACTTTTTCCCCGTGCGTCGCACGGGCAATGGTCTAGTTTATTCAATTTTCATAATGTTAATATGGGGATTGAAAATATGGGGATTGAAAATTTTGAAGGAAAAGTAGCCAAAGAAGGGGAATGGAGCAGAGAAAAGTAAAGAACGGCTTCTCATACGATAGATAAAGTATTAATTAAATATTCACATACTTTTGTAAATATCTCAATTTCTTAACAGCCAGAAAATTATTTTGTTAATTATGTTATGTACATTGATTTTATTTTGAATATATTTGTTCCATACTGAGCTTATTATGTTATGTGCTTAGGTCCCTTAACTTTAAAAGCTAACGTTTAGGTCTCTTAATTTTTAAAAATGTTTCATCGTAGTCCCATTTAACGTTAAAAACTAACGTTTAAGTCCCTTAACTTTTAAAAACGTTTCATCGTAGTCTCATTTAACGTTTTTAAACTAACAGCGTTAATCAGTTGTTGTTAGTTTAAAAACGTTAAATGGGACTACGATGACACGCTTACAAAGATAAGACCTAAACGTTAGCTTTTAAAGTTAAGGGACCTAAGCGAAAACGAAAAATAAGTTAAAGGACCCCATATGCTATTTTGCCTTGATTTTATTTTGAATATATATTTGTTCCAGACTGGGCCTAGCCCAATCTTAGTTGGAGTTAGGCCCAATTCAACATTGGCTCCGGCCCAGATGTTAGTCTCAAAGGTGGAAGCGGGATCAACTATAGAGATCAACATGACCTCATCCAACGGCTCCGCGCCAAATGTCGTGTCTATAAATAGACCCTCACTGGAATTGTGGTCAGGAATAGTAGGGGTAAAGTTGAAGCAGCTTCCAATGGCAGAATTTACGCTACTACACCTTTGTTTGTTGAGGCTCTGGCTCTCCGGTTGGCGATGGAATTTACGAACTCCCTGGGCATTTCATCTGTGTTATTTGAGTCAGATAACTTGAACCTCATTGAAGCTTGTAGAGGAGGGCTTACACACAAGGAGATTAGAGGTATCCTTCATGATATTAACAATCTCATAAATAAATTCAACAGTTGCGGTTTTACCTGGGTTGCAAGAGAGGGAAACTCAGTTGCGCATAACGTTGTTGTTCTTGCCTCGCGGGGTTGCTTAATGGGTAACTGGGCAATCTCTCCTCCATCCTCAATTCAGCAAGCAATTAGAATGGATATTCAGAGGTTGTAGCAGAAGCATTAGGCATTGGTGGTTTTGAGATCGGGTGTGGGGACCCTTCGCCAGTGGAAGAGTTCGCGATCTAGGTTTTTGAGTGTGAGTTGAGATGGAGTCAGAGAAGTACTTGTCCTTCCTTGTACTTCGTTTCTTCAGGTTAGTTGGAGTTAGATCCATCAGTTTAGTTCATGTGGATCCGGTTTGCGGATTGCACTTTTGTTGTTGCGTTTTTTTTGGTGGCCCAATTTTTGTAAGGCCCAGTTTTCTTGTTGTGGTTTGTATTGGTTTGGGTTCGGCCAGCTGTTTAATCAATACACTAGTTGACCAAATAAAAATAAAAAAATAGACCATCACCCCCGCAAATCAAGTACACTCTCACTCATTTGTATCTCTCCTCCACTTTTATTTGTCAACTTAGGTATCAGAGTGCTTGCAGCTACACACACTATCATACAATTTCACCTACGAGTCAATGTCTCTATGTCATTGAAATTGTCAATTAAAAGTAACAATGATATATAATAATTCACATGTACTATAAAACATTCATATATTTAATATAATATAAAATATTAATATAACATGATAATTCATAGATACAGCCTCCGTCTCATATTAAGTGTCCTGTTTGAAAAAAAAATTGGTCTTAAATTAACTGTCATTTTAGAATTTCAACACACCATTTATTATCTTTTTAACAATACTCTTACTTTAGAATAGAATATCAATAACTGTGTCTTTGCTCTAATCGAGAAGAGTGTAAGAGTATTCTAGTCCTTCCACATTTTTTTACTACAGAATTTAGCGTATCTAATCATTTTCTTAATATTCAGCCTAACCTTCAACAATACTTAATATCATATGAAACGTGTCGTAGATTAACGCGTGTCTGAAAGGCCATTATGAATTAGAAACAGCGGAAAGATGTAGAAGATATGCACAACTTCATGGATCACAAATCTACTCAAAAACAAAATGGATTATGGATGAGAACAACCCAACACAAAAAGCCACCATCCACTAATTAATAAAAAATCATATTTATTATATTGAAAGCGACTCACAAATTTAAACAAATCATAATCGGTCACATGATAAAATAGCTTCATTTTCTCTAGCAACTTCAAAAATTCAAGAGAGAAAAGAAAAGAGTTACAGTGAGTGAGTGATTAACGAAATGGGTAAAGGGGGAATGTCAATTGATGATCATGGAATTGATCAACAACAGAATATGGCTGCTTGGCTTCTTGGTATCAACAATCTCAAGATTCAACCTTTCAATCTTCCTCCTCTTGGTACTAATTTTTCCCTCTTTAGATTCAATTTTCTTTATTAATATTATCAAAATTGTTGTTTTTTTTTCATGTTTTTCTGTTTACTCTGCATATCCACTAAGTTCACTGTAAAATCATTGATAATTTGATATGCTTTATTCTGTATTTTTGAAGGACCCTATGATGTTAGAATTAGAATGAAAGCTGTTGGAATCTGTGGGAGTGATGTTCACTACCTCAAGGTAGATAAATACTCATACTATTAATACTGTTACATTTGATTTCAGTGTTAATTATTAAATATCTGAATAAAAATTATACCCTTTTATTGGATGAGTTTGATTATCTATTTGGGGCCGTTTGGATCGGCTTATATCTGGGCTTATGTCTTGACATAAGCACTTGTGAGCTTGTTTGGGAGAGAACATGGAAACAACATGACATGTTCATAAGCTGCTTTTAGCTAATTTCCATAAGCTCCTTATGATAGCTTATGAAAACAGCTTATGGTTTATAGAAAAATAGTTTCAGATTATTTTAACCTTTATTGTACAAACAACTTATGCATAAGCACTTATATGATAAACACTTATGCCATAAGAGCTTAACTAAGCTGTTTATCCAAACGGACCCTTGTTCAAGTGATTAGTTACATAATCGGATGAATTTTCTTTCACTTTATGGTAAATCATGAAAAGTTTCAATTTTGATTGAAGGGTTTGTTCTCTATTGTAAAAAGTTTGTATTTTTATTTGATTATTTTATTTTCAGACAATGAGATGTGCAGATTTTATAGTTAAAGAACCAATGGTTATTGGTCATGAGTGTGCTGGGATTATAGAAGAAGTTGGTAGTCAGGTGAAGAATTTGGTGTCTGGTGACCGTGTCGCGATCGAGCCTGGTATCAGTTGTTGGCGTTGTGATCATTGCAAATTCGGTAGATATAATCTATGCCCTGAGATGAAGTTTTTTGCTACTCCACCTGTTCATGGTTCCCTTGCTAATCAGGTTTGAAAATTGAATGAGTTCACAGATTCTCAATGTTTGGTTTTTTGCAGTTATGTATAATTGACAGTTTAATACTTGGTAACTAACTGATATTCTCATTGTTTTAACTTTGTGTCTATGAGATTATACTTTATATGCCTCATTGTTGCAATGTTGTCAAATAGCGGCTATACCGGATATGCTCGTCAGTACTGTCAAATAGCGGCTACCGTCTCAAATGACGAAGACTTAAAAAAATTATGATTACCAAAAAGTAAAAATAGTCCTACTAATTCACTAATTAGTAAAAAAAAATATTATCAAGTTAAATTACTGTCTCACATAGTTTGTAATCATGCTTCCTGCACCCGTTCGACCGTTACAGATTGCTTAAAAGGTTATGAATAAAATCTGCTGCAATATATTCAGATTACAAGGATGATAATCTGGCAAATTTAAACACTCAAGTTTGGCATTTCATATTAAATATGTTTTACTTTGTTGTAATTTTTTTTATTGAAATGTGATCTATCTAGTATTGTAATTTCTCTGGTTTCTGGTAATGTAGTGAGTACATTTGAATTATAGATCGCAATTGAGCTGTTACTTTGTATTCTGAAGAATGAGATAATGGCTGTCCCCAAAGTACCCAAGTGTATATAATCTTACTTATAAAATGCAATAACAACTATGGTCTTAAATATTTTTTTGGTTACCATGTCATTGGTGCGCAGTTTCCACCGGCTTTGCCAATGACTAATCTACGCCGGGGAGCATGGCTGGCCACGGGTACCTGGCTTTGCCGGCCCGTGTGGCTCACCCCTCCCAATAGAGTTTTTGCCACACCCAAGATTCGAATTCGAACCCGAGACTTTGGGGTGGGAATCGAGTCTAGTTACCACTCGGACCAACCCTTGTTGGTACTATGGTCTTAAGTATGATTATACATGTTCTTATAAAACCATGCTTCAAACCTCATACTCATATATACTCATGTTACAATATCTCTCAGTATTTGTATGTGGTTAAATAGACCTTCTTCAGTGAAAAGCCATATTTTTATATTGTTAAATACATTTTCTGAGTTGAAAATCCATGTTTGAGTTTAACTTTACTGTTTGCAGATAGTGCATCCAGCAGACTTATGCTTTAAATTACCAGACAATGTGAGCTTGGAAGAAGGGGCAATGTGTGAACCCTTAAGTGTTGGTGTTCATGCTTGTAGACGAGCTAATATTGGACCGGAAACAAATGTGTTGATTATGGGAGCAGGACCCATAGGACTTGTTACAATGCTTTCTGCTCGTGCTTTCGGGGCACCTAGGATAGTCATTGCAGATGTTGATGACCATCGTTTATCCGTTGCAAAAACTCTTGGTGCTGATGACATTGTTAAAGTTTCAACAAACATCCAGGTAAACTGAATCTGTAGTTTCTCAAAGCATGTCATATTTTCTTCATTACAGTAATTTTATGTGGTTAGTGTTGTTGTGCAATCCACAATCAATGATTTCAAAAATAAATGAATGAAATTGGCATCATTCTTCATTTCTGGTATTCTCAGTGCTTGTTTGTCTCAAATTTTTTTCAATGCACAAATTGTAAAATTGCGAATATCAAGGCATGTAAACCACTGAAACTAAAAGCTCGTCATGTGTAGATTTTGCTCAACGCGTATTTTCACCGAGATTTTGGATCCCCATGTTAACATTGTTATATGTTCATTCCTCAAAAGATATACTGTTTCATTACAACTTATTTTCTTTCTATCTGGTGAAGCTTGAATCCTTGGTTTCTCCTTTTTTGGTGTAAACCAAGTATCCTCTGCGCACAGATTAATCCCTCGAGCCAGGTGTAACCACAATAGGCGGCAAAACTCTCCCTCAAGAGTTTTAATGCTGCTATATTCCTAGAGCTGGATTTGAACCTAAGACCTCTGATTAAGATAGAAGAAACCTGAACCATCTCATCTAAGCACTCTTGGGTAGCTTTAGTCCTTGATTTCTATAATAAGTTCTTAAAAGAATGCTATTCAAATATGTATTTTTGGGACAGATTCAAATATTTACTTAATGATATGAATATACACTGCTTTGCAGGATGTAGCTGAAGAGGTTAAGCAGATACATAATGTTATGGGAGCAAATGTAGATGTTACCTTTGATTGTGCTGGTTTTAACAAAACCATGTCTACAGCACTAACTGCTACTCAACCAGGTGGCAAAGTTTGCCTTGTGGGAATGGGTCATTCTGAAATGACTGTTCCACTCACCCCAGCTGCTGCAAGGTACTCCCTCCGTTCCAAAATATAAGTAAAAACCGATCAACTTCTGTTGACTCATTTTTGCTTATATTGTAACAGATTAGTATGAGACTTTTGTGTGAGTATGTATCAAATTCTTATTAGGTAAACTATATCCTTAGCAAGGAAAGTTCAGAAAATGAACTCCATAAGAACCCACAAATTTAATCAGAACATTAAGAAAGAGAATTGTACTAAACAAACATACTTAGCAGAGAAGACCTGTGACACTTGGTTAACGTAGTTCAAAATCGTGGTTAATGAGTTATCAAGATACAAATTATATCCATTGATTACATCTAAACCATTATAAATATGATCAATAGTGTGCATGTTCATGGTTGATTCAGTTCAATTGATAGTTACTTATAGTGTTCTGAGAAACGGACTGGACCGGACCGGGAACCGCCTAGTGTAGTGTTTGGTTTTCAACTTCAATTGGACCACAGTTCGGTTGAACTGCGGCTGGGGACTGCTTTGAATTGCCAATTGGACCAGGTTGATATGTTCAAAATGATTCTTTTTGCCTTTTTTATTTACGTTTTCCCTACAATTTAATATTTAATATTTTTTATTTTGTATTTATTTATTAGTCATCGTGTTCAACCATGGTTGGATTGAATGAACCAATTGCACAATGACCTCTAGGTCTTGCCGCTTCGATCTCCGATCAGGTTTTCAAAACTTTAGTTACTCATTAACCACGATTTTGAACTGTATTGACTCCGTGTGGTATACGTTAAAAGATTTTATATACAAATTATATGTTCATCCATGTTTACCGAGCAAAATATGTCACTAGTTGTGTTATTTTTCTTCTTTTATATGCATTGTTTAATAATGATGGATTAACAAAATACAGGGAAGTTGATGTGATTGGCATTTTTCGCTATAAGAACACATGGCCACTTTGTCTTGAGTTTATAAGGAGTGGCAAAATCGATGTAAAACCTCTCATAACTCATAGGTTTGGATTCTCACAAAAGGAAGTTGAAGAAGCCTTTGAAACAAGTGCTCGTGGTGGTAATGCTATTAAGGTCATGTTCAATCTTTAGTTACTAAGTTGAGACTTTTACAAATTTATATAAACTGTCTTGTTTTGGACTAAGTATAAGTATACTTGAATGCGCATGTGCTTGTTAAATACCTAACTATTTGTTATTCTAGTGTGAATGAAATGGCTTCAATAAGTAGTAAAAAACAATGACTTGTGAAATGTGAATAGAAACTGAAGCATTATGGATCCATTGCTCATTTGGTGAAAACTTTGGTTTCAGTTACAACTTTTTTAGATAGGCAAAGTCGTTAGTAATTAGTGTGTTAGTTAGGGGAGGGGGGAGCGAGGTTCGAACCCGTACGCCAATGTTTTTCTACTAACAATGTCCCTTTCACTCAACCAAGTGAGCTACCCTTCTGGACGGTTTTAGTTACAAATGAAATTGGTCCTTGAAAGATTAGGGATTACTCTTGGTTAAATCACAAATTTTTGGCGATATTAGTATTTTTTTTTTGTTTAAATATATGCTACCCCCTGCAAATATATCCATTATCCATTTACCCCCTGTAAAAATAAAACTCTTAAAAAAGACCTTGCAAATATAAACCGTTTACGGTTACCCCCTGCTGTTAGATTATGTTGGCAGCGTTAAGTGTATAATGGGTATAAACCGTTTACGGTTACCCTCCTTCAAAATATAAATTATTTACGGTTACCCCTCTGAAGGGGGGTAACTAGAAACACTTATTATTTGCAAAGTCTTTTTTAAGAATTTTATTTTTACAGGGGACTGCCCCGAATGGGTCCCTGTGGGCAGAGGATTTTTCCCCGTGGGGATGCGGACTGGGGAGAAAATCGCCCTGCAATCAAAGTGGGGATGGGGATGAGGATCATACCCCTCGCCCCGCGGGGACCCAGCCCCGAATAAGGCTCTCCTTTTGCTCATTATCCTTGGAATCCTTTTTCTTTGACAATTCATTGGACATGAGAGCAGCTTGAACTTCTTCAAGAGTAATAGACTCTCTTCCGTATATGAGGGTATCAGCCAAGATATCATATGAATCATTAAGTGATCTAATCAGCTGTAAAGCCTGGTCTTCATCATCAACTTTCACATCAATATTTTCAAGATCCAATATCAATTTATTGAATTCATCTATATGATCAGTTATTGAAGTACCAGATTGCATCTTAAATGTGTATAATCTTTGTTTTAGGTATAACCTATTTGCTAGTGACTTAGTCATATAAAGACTCTCAAGTTTTAGCCAAATAGCCGTAGCATATTTCTCCTTAGATATCTCTCTAAGAACCTTATCACCTAAACACAAGATTATAGCACTATAAGCTTTATTCATTACCTCTTTCTTTTCTTTTGCTGCCATTATCTCAGGTAGCTTATCTTCCCCTTCAAGAGCCTCCTCTAGACCTTATTGCACAAGCATGGCACGCATCTTCATCTTCCATAGACCAAAATCATTCTTTCTAGTAAACTTCTAAATGTTGTATTTTGCCATTTCCATGGATGTCTCTCAACGTTGCTCCTGATACCAATTGTAGGGGAGTCCGGGGGAGCACAGGGAGAATTACCAAGCTATCCAATGAACGGACCACCAAGAGACTTGGACACCACATCTCTACCCAAAACCTTAAGGTATTAGGTATATGGGTCTCCTCTCTTATATGTCATTCATATAGCTCATTCCTAGCCGATGTGGGACTTGGCTACTCACACTTGAATTTTTCAACAATCTTCCCCTCAAGTGTGAGTCACCCACATCGCTAGCCGGACTTGGCTACTCACACTTGAATTTTTCAACAATCTCCCTCTCAAGTGTGAGTCACCCACATCGCTAGCCGCTCCCCCACATAGCCGAACCTGGCTCTGATACCAGTTGTTGAGATTAGACAATGAAATTCTGCCAAATTCTTTGCAAGATTGATCAAGACTCAATCCCAATTACACAACGCACCAATTACAGAAATAAATTAACCGATTGAATAAGCGAATTAATCAGCCCTAATTAAGAACCCTAGAATCGCGAGTTGGGAAAAACCATAAATTAAGCAATTAAAGAACAATACACGTGAAAATGATCACCCAGTTCAGCATCAAAATGATACCTACGTCTGGGGAACTAAGCAATTGCTTAGTTCTTACTGCATTCAATCAATCACAATTCAAGTTTACAATGTGTGAAGAATTCCCAATTTCAATTGATCCCCCTCACAGCCCAGAACTCTAATTCACACGTGTTTCACTCGCACACACCCAATGAATCTTTAGAGTTCAGTTACCAACGAAATCGCAGCTCAAAACTATATAAATTGCTTCGAGTTGAATTCGCGCGCAACGCCAGCTTCAAATGTTAGTTATAACCGTTTTATGAAACTGTCCAACCACGTGATGACACGTGGCACAAGCTGAGGGTAAAAACCAAAAAAATGTTGCCACATCATCACAGTAGGGGACTATCCTCCCTCCTTCCCAATATTCCTTCCTTCCCTTTTTTTCCAACCCCCCTCCCCCACCCCCACCCTCACCCTCCCAAACATATCTTTATGGATTCTCAGAGTTGCATTTGGCTTAAGGGGTTGCGCCCATTCTGCATTAAAACATGTGTAGAAACAAATAAACAAACGCAACTCGTTCAAATACACAAATACTCTACTAGTTAATGCTATATAACATTGCTCTTATTTTATATATGCAATTATGTGGGGGAGGAAACAACATCTAAAATTTATCAATAGAAAATTCCACGTTTTATCTTAACGAAACTACCATTGAGATTTCCCCTAAACACACCGTTATTGTTAGCAATCTGTAACAAAGTCGACGAGAGTAGGCATAAGAAAATTGGATTCAGCTCTATTTACAAAAAGCGTAGGACTATGAGACAATAAATCATCAATAATTTGAAATATTAACGAACAATCTGACCCTTTTGTGGGATTTTTATGACACACGAGGTCGAGTTTACATTCTGACCCTACAACATATTTAAGGATTTGCAGCGTTTTTTTAAGGCATTAGTAGCGTTTTAAAACGCTAGAAAAGCTGGCTACTTGACGGATCGTGCACTTCATTAGTAGCGTTTTAAAAACGCTTAGGATTGTCGAAATGCGTGGCGTTTTGAAATAAAAAACGCTGCGGATCTTCCTTAGCGTGTTTTGGACATACGTAGCGCTTTCTAGCAAAAACGCTAGGGATCCTCTAGCGCCTTTTGAAATGAGTAGTGTTTTCCCTAAAACGCTAGAGATCCTCTAGCGCGTTTTGGCCATAACTAACGTTTTCCCTAAAACGCTAATGATCCTCTAGTGCATTTTTCCCATAGCTAGCGTTTTCTTTAAAACGCTAGGAATCCTCTAGCGCATTTTGTCCATACCTAGCGTTTTCTGTAAAACGCTAGGGATCCTCTAGCGCATTTTGTCCATACCTAGCGTTTTTTCTATAAAACGCTACGTATTGAATGATTTTTTTTAATTTCATTTCTAGCGTTTTCTCTATAAAACGCTACCTATTGACTGATTTTTTTTTTAAATATTTTTTTTTTATTTTTGTTTATTCTCCCTTTTAATTACAAGCTATAAATTCATTCCCTGCCAACAAAATTCATCTAATATCATTCCAACAAAATTCAGCCAATATCATTCCAATCCAATATAGATACACACATATGTACATATCACCAAAAGACCATATTAAACTAACAAGTACTTACAACATAATATATATCCAAATCATATATACAACATATGTAATAACTAACTAACATTATGAAACTCAAAAGTTGCTACAAAAGCTAGAAACATAACGGCACCACTCCCCCCTTACTGTTGTAAGTTGTTCATCAGAGTAATGCTGGATGTGATGACAGTGAGGAAAATACTGAAAAATAAAATGAAATAAAATTAGAATTAAAATGGTTATTAAATGTGAGTAAGTATTATAATATCAATATAAAAAAGAAATCTAAGTAGTTACCTTGATTTGAATTACTACTTTGTCGTGAGTGATAATCTCTCTCATATATCTCATAGTATAGTACCCACAATCAGTGTTATTTGGCTGTTTAGGAAACTACAAAGCAAAAGATTTGTTAATTAATTGTCACATTTTTATGACCCAAAACAAAATAGCTAACAAGTTACATCATCTAATTAATTTGTCCAAAACTAGCTAGCTAACTTAATAGTATCCAAATCAAACTCTAAAAAAATGAGAGACATATATCATTTCAATTAGAACAATTTTTCTGAGAAATCATACTTTTATTTGCATCCTTCTGTTTCAAACTTTTTTTTTGACAGCCTTCTGTTTCAAACTTTGGCACCTTCTTTTCTAGAACTAGCATACGCCATTGCTTTGATTATGAACGGTTTCTTAGTTAAACCTGCAAGGAATATCAAATTTCAAGATAAGCAATATAAAGTACATAATTACACTCAGATTGAAGATCCAAAAACCAATGAAAGCAACTTTCAAGATAAACACAAGAAATTTTACCTTAATTATCTCTAACAACCGATCAACCCCATCCTCTCCAGAAAAACAATGGTTGCAAAGAAAATAACATAAGTCCGACATAAGTCATAGCACTTATGCAATAACTTCAAGTGATTCAAAGATATCCCTAAGTGAACAAATCCAAATGATTTGACATCTCAACTAGTACACCGATACGAATCAAAAACAATGATAGCAGACTTTTAAGTATGAGCTTTACAATTAATACAATAGCAACATATTAGTAAAGAACACTATGAATACATATATAGTTAAGCATACAATCTGAACACTATTATAACACTATATTCTGATCACTATATGAACACTATATGTATTCATATGTATGTATTCTTGACTTTACTGAGAATATAGCTTTATCATAGTGTTCACACTATCATAAATGAAGTCTGAAGCATACTTTCATATAGTTAAGTGTTAAGCAAAGTGTTATAAATCAACACAAGAGGGACAAAATGTAAATATTAAAGAGCCACAGTAGCGAATCTCCAACCTGGTTGGTAGTTTCGTAGTTGCTCGTGCTCCACAAGACAAAGAAACCAACTTCACCATGTTTAGCATCCATGAAAATAAAAAATAGGGTCAAATTAGTAAAGATAAAACTAGTAAAATACCAAACCAGAAATAAACTAAAATAGAAAAAAACTGAAAGTGAAAGCAAAAGAGTTAACTAGAAACTAAAATCGAATAAACAAAACTTTTATAAAAACCTAACACTAAAACAGATTATTACAAAACCCTATTAAAAAAAGTCATATCACAGAAATAAAATTTTTAAGCAGAAATGAGAGAAAAAATAACATTTTAACAAGTATTCAGTTTGTACGTCCAACTTTGAAAAGAAAAAAAATTCTGCACTTGGTTTGGGCATTTTAACAAACAGTTGATGTGCCCACTGAAACTTAGTTTAGGCAAATTTACAAACAGCTGGTGTGCTAAACTTCAAATAAGAACAGAATCTAACAATAAGAAGAAGAGGAACAACCCTTTCAACAATCATCAGCCTCAGAAAGATTCAACCAAAAAAAGAATATGTTTTTCAACAAAATGCAACAACATAGAATGCTCAAAATCAAGTACTCACTTGCGATGGAAGGAGAGAACACGAATCCGTGCGATGGTGGTGCTGACAACGCTGAACATGAATGAGAGATGAGAAAAAAAGAGAGGAGGAGGCAGAGGTTGAGGGAGGAGGCAGAGGTTGAGGGCAAAGAAGTGGTTGTGTGAGGTTTGAGAGAGAAGAGAGGTAAGAAAGTGATGTGTGAGAACGCAGGACCCAATACCCAGCATTTTTTAAAAAGCGCTGGGTATTGGGAGAACGCGTGAAGTCATACCCAGTGTTTTTTAAAAAGCGTTGGGTATTGGGAGAACGCATGACCCAATACCCGCGCTTTTAAAAAGCGGCTGGTATTGGGAGAACGCGCGTGAAGCCATACCGAGCGTTTTTAAAAAGCGCTAGGGATCCGCTCTAGCGTGTTGACTAAATACCTAGCGCTTTCTAAAAAACGCTAGGGATCTATCTAGCGTGTTTTCTAATTGGCTAGCGTTTTGTATAAAGCGCTAGGGATCCGCTCTAGCGTGTTTTCTAAATACCTAGCGTTTTATAAAAACGCTAGGGATCTATCTAGCGTGTTTTTCTAATTGGCTAGCGTTTTGAATAAAAGCGCTAGGATCCGCTCTAGCGTGTTTTCTAAATACCTAGCGCTTTCTAAAAAAATGCTAGGGATCTATCTAGCGTGTTTTCTAATTGGCTAGCGTTTTGAATAAAAGCGCTAGGGATCTGTCTAGCGTGTTTTCTAATTGGCTAGCGTTTTGAATAAAAGCGCTAGGGATCTGTCTAGCGTGTTACCTAATGGGTAGCGTTTTACCTTAAAACGCTACTAATGATGTAGCGTGTTATTAAAATGGGTAGCGTTTTTTTATAAACGCTACTAAAGATGGCGTTCTCTTTTTACAAGTATGGCATAGTGTACCTTGTACAACACATTCCAGCCATCCTCTTTTGTTATTACTCTAACATAGGCATGACTTCCCAATTTTAAATGGTAGTTTTCTGAAGAGATACTACTATTGAGAAGATTAACGCCTCTAATACTATTTCCCATGTGAATATAATACTACTATATATGTAGTTGCTAACTCTACTCTTACCTTCTTTGCACTCTTGAGTGGTTTATAAATACACATCATGGAATATTCTTTGCATTGAAAGTTTGATATTGATCATAGCGTTATTCTTACGCAAGGTACGTGATTCATTTAATAATTATACATGGCATTTAATTCTCCTTCATATATTCTACATATATACCCCATTTCTCTTTGTCTAGTGGTAGAGAATTTGTTGTAATCATGACAACAAATATTTTTTTTTTTGACGCAACAACAAATATATTTTATGATATACAAAAAAAAAATTACTAAAAATAATATTCATTCATTCAAATTTGGAGAATACATTAAAAACGATACAAATTCAACATCGTTAAAACTGTTGAATAGGATGAACCTGTCAATAAAATCACAACACCCTGGTTAATAGCATAAATCGGCATAATACATACAAATATGACAAAATTAAAGTGATTGGAAAACCCATATCTTCGGATCGATCTGCAATTTTGGCGCCAAAATCATTGATTGAATCTGTAAGGATTAAAGTAGATATGTGAATCTGAACAAAATGACCACTGCAACAAAACATGGAAACAAACAACGTCACACCAAGACGACAAACAAAACAACATCACACTCGGACGACGAAATCAAGGAAAAACATGAAACAAAAACTAGATCTACGTGATGACCAAAAAAGGTGATTTCATGCCAATGGGTAGGAAGAAGGAGAAAAGTAGAACGAAATTTGAGAGAGAGACGGCTAGCATTTTAAGAATTGTTTCGACAACCCTAACTATAACACGACAAATACATCGAACTATCGATCTTCTATGTTTGTAAAAGTAATGGCTGCCATCATAATATAAAAAGGTTAAATATGTTTTTGTTTCTTATAAAATTTGAATATTTAGTTTTTAATCTTTCAAAAGAATTTCATGTATTTTCGATCTCACAAATTTTATTTTCATCAATTTCATTCTCTTGTGATTTTTAATAGAATTTCATGTATTTAGTTTGCTAATTTCCTAAATTATCAACTTTTAGCACTACAACAGTCAATTCAATAATGCATTTGGTTGACGTTGGTAATTCAACAAATACAAGAAACCTGTAGTTTGTCTTCTGGAAAATGTTTGCAACAGGTATGAAGATAACACCACATGCATTGCTGAGGTGAATGAAGGGTATCTTAAGGAGATAAAACAAAACATATTTCGCCAAAGTTCTTTTTCAATCAGGATCTTTAAAGGAAATGAGATGTTAGCATTCAACAAACATGTTCATGTTATAATTTAGCAATTCTTCTAACAAAGGCATTGCCAAGCAAAACTTTTGAGCAGTTTATATAAAGAATCGGCCTTCGTCGTCTCAGATATGATTGCACGCATGAGGGGGAGAAATAAACACATTCTGCACTCTTTTTTCCTTCACCATGGTTTTGTCCCATTGGGTTTTCCTGGTAAGGTTTTTAATGTGGCAGATCTCATGCAGAGGATGTTGTACTCTTTTTCCTTCACTGAGATTTTTTCCCATTGAGATTTTTCTTAGTAAGGTTTTAATGAGGCATATCCTTGATGGACATCCAAGGGGGAGGGAGTGTTATGAATAATAAGAATATGGATGTCCAATAGTTAGAAGAATTACATAGTAGAAGAATATTAGAAGGCAACCATTTATGTAGATTATTGTAAGTTACAAGACTTGTCCTATAAATAGGACTCGTGTAGCCGTGTGAATGTGACCTTCAAGAACAAAATGAAAATACTCTATTCTTCTCTCATTATCTTCTTCTCTTTATCTATTTCATCTTCATCTATAGTCTATTATAATACTCTTCTTTTGGTTATTTTCACTGATCAAATAATTGATACATTTTAGTTATAAAATATGTCGTGTTTCGAATAAGATTTGAGTTATTCAACAAATGCTATTTTTTGTCATGTTCATTAGTTTTGTTTAAGCAATATTGTGATGTTAATGTGAATTAATAATTAGTTAAGGAATAATTTTAATTATATCAATAATTGGGTATTCTACAATACATGGTACTAGTTTCCCCCAAAAAGTAAAAAGTTGTTATGAAAACTAGCGGTCTTTCATGTGTTGGTGTATTGGTATGTTAGTGGGTGGTGTGTTAGTGGGTGGTTATCTCTATTAGAAACTTTTACTTACACTAAGGTATTTTGGTCAGAAAAATCTGACATCAAAAGTGACAGTTTTTTTTTGGAATCCTCTTTATATATAGGTATAGATAACCAAAACTTGAGTAAGAACAAATATGAGAAATCATATAGAGAAGAAGAGAGCTCTAGTATTATTATCTTCAAATGTACCATTACACATATGAGTAAGTCCTATTTATAGGGTGTAGATTGACAAGTGAATGGTCAATCATAAAAAGCCACAAATACCCTAATTAGTAAAGTGGGTAGTGGGAATGTGGAAGAAAAGTAGTGGACATCCATAATATAATAATATTCATAACACTCCCCCTTGGATGTTCATCAAGGATATGCCTCATTAAAAACCTTAATAGAAAAAACCCAGTGGAAAATAAATCTAGTGAAGAAAAAGAGTACAATATCCTGTCAGTGGAAAAGGGAAAAAGAATGCAGTTTTCTCCCCCTGATTGAAGCATCACTAAAGAATATGAATTTCAACATTTGGAGTTTCACCTTGAGTGCATATGGAACGATCTACTCCACTGTCACTTGTGATTGTGTCCTCTTTTAATGGAACTTTGTGATCAGTATTATCTTCAAAACATCTTCCTTGAATTGTTGGCATTTGTACATGAAATGGAGAAGAAAGAACCATAGATTGTTTTATAGATCATAAAGATATTTCAGTGTCACCGCATATAGATAATAGCTGACTTGTAATCTGACTTGATCTGGATCAGAAAAATACTGTATTCTGCATGGTTAATTTGTGTAACATACATAAATATGATTTATTCATTACAATAGCCAAAAATATCCATCTTACCCCTTTTCTGATGCATTTTGATTTGTGATATGCATCCATGCTTTTATAGTCTTTGAGACTAAGATATTTTACATATTCTTAACACACAAGTCATGTAGTCAATATAAATAATTTTTGCAGATCAACATGAGTCTTTAGTTTTCAAATGAAAGATATTTTTTTTTTTGAATCCTTCTAGGATTTTCGATGTAGAGGTCAACTACATGTTCAACTTCAGAAATTCATCAGATATAATTTGAGGTCATTCATCTAGAGATCTTTCTTTGAGTAACCTATAATTTTGGAAAACTCTTCAGGAGTTCCAATAATAGCAAACTATATCAAATTCATGTATTGATCTTTTCATAGAATTCTATCATAATTTGAGTAATCATCTCGAGAATCCAAAAAGTGTGCACTGGAATATTAAATGCTTCAGGGATCTTTAAATAATTATGCCTATCAACAAATAAGTTGTAGTAATATTCAACTTGTGAAAATTGAGCTCTTCATGTGCTACAAGGCTAATTAAGTACTGAAAAGTACTCGCATCCACCCTTGAGCAACATGTCGAGTTTTGTATCTCACAATATCACCATTCTCATTCTGCTTCAATTTCATCTTTCAATTTTTGGTCAATTCACATTGTGTTAGCCTGTATTTTCGACAGGCTGAATAAATGCAGTCAACGAGGGTTGACTCTTTGCTCTAAAGGAAACAATGTGGGTCTTCGACACTAAGAGAGTGTGTCAAAGGTGGTTTTCGATCACTGAAGGAACTTCGTGGGTTTGGAGACTTGAAAGATGCATTTCGACAAGAGGATGGAAGTAAAAGATGGTAGCAGATTTAAGCTAGGAAGATGACGTCGAAGAAAGCAGTCCTATTGGTACTAAATTATAGATATAGATACTAAATGGAGAATCAAATAATATAAAAGATTGGTACTAAATTATTGCATCAGATTTGATAATTTTGTAAGAAATTATGGTTAAAATATTCTCATATATTAATTCTTATAATGTCAGTTATATGAATCTGACTACCAACGCAGCATCATACGTTTTTTTTTTGACCAAACAGCTTATACGTTTTATTTCCCAAATGAAACTGATTTTTGAATATTACATTAATTTACGTTATCTAAACTGACCTCATAGGTATTATTACTTGAAATTGTAAGATTTTGGATGTAGTTGAGAAATATGGGCAGCAATTATGTATATATTTGATGGTTGACCAATATGTAATGTGAAGAGAAGTAAATTTACCTAGGTGGACTATATTTTGTGAACATTCAATTGTGTTGATGTGTCTTGCCTTATATGATGACACACTAGATTATAGGCTTTGAGATACCTATATAAATGTATTTTTATATGATATATATATATATATATATATATATATATATATATATATATATATGATATGTGGTCATCTAGTTGATGCATCAATTAAAACCACAAATATCTAAATGGTCCACATGATTAGTGTACTTGTTTACGAATATCACCTTATATCAGTTCTAGAAATATGAGAGATTTATCATTCTCAAATTGTCAATTTTCTTTGAGAATTAGTGAACACATAGATTGAAGAAACTACTGGCTCTTCAATACAAGTTCACATAGAAATTTTAACCATTATTCGCATCATAATATACTTGGGATGGCCCAACCGATCTTGCCAACAACTAAGTTATTATGATATGTAAACTTCTGTTTACAATAACATGTGCTTCAATTGCACATATATAAGTGTAGTACAAATCAGAAGAAAAAGTAGACAATTTTTCCACTACACTTATTTTATCAAAATATGTCTCGTTATATAAAAATATTCACTATCTCCTTCATCTCTTGTTTCAATATCTCCTTCATCTCTTTTTTCAATTGCACATATCTTTGAAGCTTAATAAATTTCTACGAGACTTAGGGAAATATAATGCATTGTCAATGTGCAAATTTGTTACCCCGGATAACAGTATTTTTGAAGAGCCAGATATAGTACTAACTTCGGTTTCTCGCTTCACTAAATAGGAGAAATATTTATTTTATCCTTTAAAATTATATGGGTAGTTCCACTATTAGCGAAACACATTTCTCCATTATTGATGCTAGTGTCAATACTCATTCTATCCTAAAATAAAATAATATGATAAAAGATTGGCATGAGAAAATTAAGTCTTTACAATATTATATGCCTACAAAGATCAAACTTTAGGAGCTGCATAAAATACAATTTCTCGAAGAAAAATAATAGCAGTTGAAAACTATATTTGCTACTCAAAATAAGGAGAATAAAGAGCATAGAAAGTCTCTCTCAGTAGAGAACTATATTTGCTAAACAAATATATAAATTCTTTTGAACTTAAAAGTGTCTCGTTCTTTAGGATCTAGTCATACAATCAATTCTTCTTATTCCCCCCTTTTTTTTCATACAACATTTTTATTTGGAATTCCAAGTAAAAGAACGAAGAAAAATTACATTTTTTCATAAGATGCTAAACCACTATTAAGAATAACAAATGTCACAATCACAAATGATACAAATAACACTTAAATAGGATAATGATAACATTTACCACATCAATGGTCATCATCACAACTTTTCTTGTACCAAAATTATAATGCGAGTCATTCACTTTTGGGAATGAACTTCAAATCATTGAATGGATTGTGAGTATTCTTTACAATCACCATATCACATAATCTTGATTCATAATATTTTTCTGAAAATATTTTCTCATTTTGCTAATTCATAAGAATATTTGAGACATAAATTACATGTCTTTTCCTTTACTTCAAAATATACTGTAGCGACCGAAAAATCCGGGAAAGGATTCTTCGAAAGGTTCATAGGAAGCCGCCACCAAATTTTAGTTTAAGGGCAAATTCGGAAAATCCCTTTTAGGTTTGGACAATGCGAGTTTAAGGTTCGGGAGTCATTATGCGTGGAGAATGTATTAGCACCCCACGACATCCTTTGGTCTAATTAATTGTAGTTTATTATCATTTTACCCTTTTATTTGAATGTGAAGGAAAGAAGACTTATTTGTTTAGTTCACTCATGGAATGGGCATGAGATGAATGATGTCAGCTTGGACCTTGTCACGAACCAGATAATAGTCGAGTTCAATATGTTTAGTTCACTCATGGAATGTGAGATTCTGAGCTATCTGAATGCAAATTGGCTGTCAAGGTAGCCATTAGCTCTAAGTTTGGTCTTGTAGACCCATTTGCATCCAATAGGTTTATTACCAGGAGATAGTTGAGTGATGGTCCAAGTGTTGTTTTCTTCTAAAGCCTGGATTTTTTTTGTTCATGGCTTCCTTCCAACAATTATGCTTAATGGCTTGAGCATAGGAGGAGGGCTGAACGAGGCTGGAGATGGCTGAAACAAAGGTTTTGTAGAAGGGTGATACATGATCATATGACAAAATATGAGAAATAGGAAAACAATACTTCAGGATGAATTGGCAGCATTAGTTAAATGGATTGAGTTACGATGTGTTGTTGTCTTTGTCTTTGTTGTCTAAGCAATCTCCTAAATCTTCTCTCAATTTCTGGATCACAATCAAAGTCAGGTGGTCTATTCCTGGGCATAAACTAGTGTTTCCACACTGAGTGTTTCTGCACTATAATGTTTCTGCACTAAAATGTTTCTGCACAGAAAACAGAATACCAGTAGTACTAATATATATTTATATATATAACACTAAATTAACAATCTAAACAACAAAATTTTACTATAATCCCCGGCAACGGCGCCAAAAACTTGGTGTGGTAAAATATATGCAAGTATACATAGTCACACAAGTAATAAAGTGAGAAGAAATGTCGAACCCACAGGGATTATGTATTGTAAAGTTTTGTATATTAGAGTGCACACTTAGTGTGTCTACACTATGCACTATTTTGGTTTGAAGTTTTTCAAAGTAAAAACAATAATAACAGTAAAGAGTGTAAGGAATCAGTTGGATAAAGTAGTTGTGATGTTTTCACCAAGTAATTTACTTCTAAGTGTTATAGTGGAGTATGTAGTGTTTCCACACTAGATGCAGTTGCATCAGTATGTGCCTGTCAGCACTTTCTTCAGAGTTCCATTACAAGCTCTTATGATCTTTGTTTTTTACAGTAAAGAAAGAAGTATCAATACCTCTCTTGCCTCCTAACAATGATCCCAGTTGCTAAATAGGTTCACTCTTGTCTCTTAAGTTCCCACTGTATCATCCTAGGAACTATGTTATCCTATGTCTAGGACTTAACATGGTTTTAACAGCAATTCTTATTAAAGCTAGTTTAACAAGTTGTTGTTACAAACACTTATTCCTATTAATTATTGAGTTCATAAATGTGACCCATGTCTGCTGCCACAAGTTTAACCTATTCCAAAGTGATCAATTCCAGAATAAGTGTTAAAAGAAGTATCATACAAGAATTAAAATGCATACACTACATAAATCATAATAACATATTTAGAAGTTCATTACAAAGTTATAACATCTCAACTTAAGGTAATTTAGCTCATGTTACTCATTATATAATAGAGAAAATCTGCAAAGAGCATAATCAAATGAGTAATATAGCAAAAGAACTTAAAAGGGGAGAGATTGCTCGAATAGAAGATCTTTTGCATGAGTTTCCCTAGTTGAAGTACAATATGAGTTCCTTACACAAGTTTCCTTCAAGTAGAAGTGAAGGGAGTGGTTGTCAAGCACCTCCTTACCTTCCTTCTCTTCAGAAACGTAAAGAAAAACAAAAACTAAACTAAACTAACTAAAACTAAGTGATCCTTTCAGAAACAAATGAAGAAATACAAATGAAGGATGAAGGATTGTTTGTAGGTGAAGATATGGCTTCTATTTATAGGCTTGGAAGCTTTCCTCCCTTGAGGGTTTCCTTAGCGCGTATATGATTCAAACCGAGGGGACCAACCTTGGATAAAATCAGACAACCAATGAAGCAAATAGCTCAGTTGTGGTCGCTTGCATGCATAACATAAGGTGTGGTCCATTGGAGAAGTGTCACATGTCTCTTTAGATAGATGAGCCTTGCAACTTGATTTTTATGTTTATCGCCGACTTCTGCAAGTGGCTCTGCTCCAGGTGACTAGGCATGACGTCACAATTCAAGTGTGGAAGCATCAAAATGGTCCTTGGATGTTTTGGTGCAAACTGCTAGATTCTGCAGGTGTAGGCAGTGTTTCCATTCCTAGAGTTGGCAGTGTTTCCACTCTTGGTGTTGGCAGTGTTTCCACTCCTGCAGTTGCTGCACTGAACAAAAACATCAAACCTAACAAGAAATGTGTATTTATGCCTAGTTACTTGTCCTAATCATTTGGATCTCTAAAATGTTGTTTCTTAATAAATAAGCTATATTTATATATTAATGTACTTGAAAATAAACAATAACCTAAGTAAAAATAGATGAATAACTCTATATAAAATAGAGTTATCAGTCATCACCACAACTTTTCTTGTACCAAAATTATAATGCAAGTCATTCACTTCTGGGAATGAACTTCAATTCATTAAATGGTTTGTGAGTATTCTTTACAATCACCATATCACATAATCTTGATTCATAATATTTTTCTGAAAATATTTTCTCATTTTGCTAATTCATAAGAATATTGGAGACATAAATTACATGCATTTTCCTTTACTTCAAAATATACTAAGATAAAGTAGATCTTATGGATTTTAGTCATAGTCCAAATGTATAGTTCTTCATAAACTTGACCACAAATTAATCTTCCATAAGAGATGGCCAAAGAAAAATGTATTTTGCTTAAATTACCAATTCATTAGTTCTTCAGTAACTATACCACAAAATTTCTTCAATGATAATCAAGAAAACCATACTATGAGCAATCCTTCAAGAATGCTTGAGTTTTTTCTTTCTTTAAGTACTTCAAGAACTATCACAAATCTTTACCGGCAATGATAAAGAAAATTATTCTTTGTGCAATCCTACAAAGATACTTGATTACCAAATCATTAGTTTTTCGGGAACTATACCATAATCCTTCAGGGATGCTTGGATATTAATTTTTTTAAAGTTCTTCAAGATCTATATATCATAAACAATGATTCATATCGGTGGTAGAAAATGGTTGTCGTTGTCTTCACTATCGGACTGTGATGACATGGCATATCTAGCTACATGTTGCTTCTGAATATTTGCACAGTGAGGACATGTTGTTGGCTTCCAAATTCCAGTTTTTTTAACTTCTTCAAACATTTGAAATAATGCTGTAGCAGGGTGTTGAGCAGGGCCCTCCACAGTAATATCAAAACCCGTGTCATTTGTTGCTCGAACCTTTGCGATCACTGAAAGACCAATAGTTTTTCTTTTGTAATCGAAAAAGTCTCCACTAGCATAAGCGTAATAGTGCGCCAAAGTCACCAAATAAGGTTTTTCATCTCCACTCTTTTTAGTAGATTCCAAAACAACTAGACCCCCTTTGCTTCCTTTACCATAAAGGTAAACATTTATTGAGAAGATTAACGCCCTGAATACTATTTCCCATGTGAATATAATAATAATACTACTAGAACTAGACACTAGTACTATAGTACTGCGAGAGTGGATATTTTAAGCTTAAGTCTTTGCACTCTTGTGTGGCTTATGCTTATATGTGGGAAGTTTATAAATACACATGATGGAGGAATGAATATTCTTTGCATTGAAAGTTTGATAATGATCATATATAGCGTTATTCTTCCGCAAGGTACGTGATTCATTTAATAATTATACATATATGGCATTTAATTCTCCTTCATATATATTCCCCCTTATCTCTTTGTCTAGTCGCAAATAATATTTTGTTGTAATCATGACACAAATTCAACATCGCTAAAACTGTTCTATAGGATGAATATGTCAACAAACTCACAACACCCATGCATTCGGATCTGGAATTTTGGCACCCAAATCATTGATTGAATCTATAAGGATTAATTAAAGTAGATATCTGAACCAAATGAACACTGCAACAAAACAAGGAAACAAACAACGCCACACCAAGACAACGAACAAAACAAAATATGTCGAAAGAAGGAGGAGAAATGGGTGATTTCTTTCATGCCATAGGTAGGAAGAAGGAGAAAAGTAGAAAGAAATTGGAGAGAGACGGACAGAGTTTTACAAATTGTTTCGACAACACTAACTATAACACCACAAATATGTCGAACTCTCGATCTTCTATGTTTGTTAAATCTCTTGAAGGGGATAGTTTTATCGCTCATTGTGGTCTTACCGACTGATGAGGATTACCGTCTCTAGATTCTTGTAGAGAAGAATAACGGTTTATACCAAAAAAATAATGACTGTCATCATAATATAAAAATGGTTGAATATGTTTTTGTTTCTTATAAAATTTGGATTTTTAGTTTTTAGTCCTTCAAAAAAAATTCATCTACTTTTGATCTCCCAAATTTTATTTTCATCAATTTCATTCTCTTGTGATTTTTAATAGCACTTCATAATTTTTAAGACCTAGTCAAAGTCATGAGGAATTAAAACTAATTTATAAAAAAAAATTATCAAAACCAAAAGTAGGTAACACTTTTTTAAAGAACTAAAAATAAAAATAAAAACTCAAATTTTATGAGACCAAAAACATGTGTCAAAAACAAAACATATTTAACCATATAAAAAATCTGGTAAACATATTTTTTTAAAATAAAAAAAATAACTCCAATTCTTCATATATATATATATATATATATATATATACACTTATCCTCCCTTTAGTCAATAACTCCAGTCTCTTAACCTTTTGATGCCTAATGTACTTTTGTCTCCACACGGAGTAATAAGAACCAGCTATAAACTTACACACAGAAATTAGAATTTCCCAAATAGAAACAGAATAAACATAAAAAATGTCCACCATAACCATGTTAAATTTGGGGGTTATACGATTGACGGTGGAGACTAATCATATGTGAGACTACTCGTTTGACGTAGATCTATTTAATGGGTTGATTTCTTCCAATAAATATTTTTCCATACGTACTTACTAGGAATCGAATCCAAGACTAAATAACTAAGATAATTAAGTATCTACCACTTGTACTATATAATGTTGGTGGCTTTGTAGACTTTCGATTCGTACTACAAATTGCTTAGTATCATAAATCGCTCAAGTTGATTCTTCCCATTTACTCTCAATGTTGATTCCTTAGTCTATCCTTTTTGATAAGCAGCTATAGTTGCTAATATACTAATTTTCTTTTATTCGATTCTTCCATTTATCTATCTTTTATATATTATCAGTTTTTTGGATTAAAATTCTTTTTCATCCAAATAAACATTTGTCAATATTGTTGTGGTTTTTCCTTTCGTTCGATTCTTCTGATTAGGCACGCACGTAAAAATATGTTACAATCAGCTTTGAAATTGCGTAAACAGAATAATCGTGAGATATATTAATTTGGTAAAAGGTACGTAATACTATTTGATTGAGATGTAACAATACCTATATATAATACAAGGATGACCTAATACAATAAATACAAAAGATTTGCTGACACAAAACCTAGTCAGCGTCTACAGATACAAATGGAAAAACTGACAACTAAGGAAAATATACAAATATCGAAAAATATAAAATAAATTAGAATAATATATCTAACACCCCCCTCAAGTTGGACTGTAAATGTTGTGCATGTTCAGGTTGGATAACAGGTTTGAAAAGGAGCGCGCGCGCGTGTTTTGGTGTGATGTCGCAAGCGGACAAATTGTAGGAATGGGCATGAGATGAATGATGTCAGCTTGGACCTTGTCACGAACCAGATAATAGTCGAGTTCAATATGTTTAGTTCACTCATGGAATGTGAGATTCTGAGCTATCTGAATGCAAATTGGCTGTCAAGGTAGCCATTAGCTCTAAGTTTGGTCTTGTAGACCCATTTGCATCCAATAGGTTTATTACCAGGAGGTAGTTGAGTGATGGTCCAAGTGTTGTTTTCTTCTAAATCCTGGATTTTTTTGTTCATGGCTTCCTTCCAACAATCATGCTTAATGGCTTTGAGCATAGGAGGAGAGGGCTGAACGAGGCTGGAGATGGCCGAAACAAAGGTTTTGTAGAAGGGTGATACATGATGATATGACAAAATATGAGAAATAGGAAAACAATACTTGAGGATGAATTGGCAAAGATTTGTTGAATGGATTGAGTTACGATGTGTTGTCGCCAACGCTTGTATCCTAGCCATTGACTTGGCTAGAGGTTTGACACTCGTGATTCCTCTCTTCTTCAAGCGATTTGCGTCGATGAATGAATTCAATTCCCCAACTTCCGTAGAGTTGTTAGGTTAGGTGTGAGAGGGATCGTGTGGCTTAGATTATCTACTAAGACTAAGAAAACATAAAGAAAAACGATAAAGATATAGTAAGTAAGTTAAGACTTGTGTATTGATTGATGATGCGTCTAAAAAGGTACAAGTACTACGTATATATATATATATACACACGAGCCTTCGTTGGCCGCTACTCGAGCCTACATCTGCCAACTGTTAGATTCAATCATGATCAACGGTTCAAATTATACCTAGCCCCTACACTACAAAAAAAATTGTCAATAGTGAGGGACCAGAAGTCAGTCGCTTGCGAAGGAATTTGCGAGGGAATGTGGCATGTCATTTGGACTTGAAATTAGCAGGGGTACTGGGGACATTAGCGACGAACACGTCCCTCGCTAAGGAGGGCATGAATTTGAAATTTAAACAGCGCGCTACCCTGGGTTATTAGCGAAGGAATGGTGTCCCTCACTACCTATTGTTCTAGCCGCTTTACGATCATTGCGCAGCTGCCATGATCGTGAAGGATTAGCAAGAGACCATTACCGAGTGCACACCGTCACCGACCGCCACGAGATCGTTGGAATCGCTTTTCTTTTGCTCATAACGATTATTTATTTATGTTTAGGTATTGATAGGTTAGATTGAAAATTGTTGATGGGTTAGGTTGAAATTGCTTAGAAGAGTTAATTGAATTTGTGTTAAATTGTTGAAATTGAAATTGAAATTGAAATGTGTGTGTTGTTAGAAACTTAGAGATGTTAATTCAAAAGTGTATGTGTTTAGAATTGTTAATTGAAAAGTGTCTAATTGGAATCAAAAATTGTTGAAAAGTGTGTTAAATTTTTGTTAGAAATGTTAATTGAAATTATGTTAAATTCTTGTTTTAATATTGTGATGAACCCTAGGTTAGAAGACTATATTGGGTGTAGTTGTTATTGTGTGTTGTTGATGGAAAAGGGTGAGGAGTTGTCCTCACCCCCATATTTTGCTCGAAATCATCTCCATTGAGATAATTGATAGACAATACTAACAACAAGAAAGTTGGGAGTTCAAATAACTTCCTTCACTAGTTGGATAGAAAAGGGTTTTATGTTGTCCTTGACCCCATACTCTATTTCAAATCATCTCCGTGGAGATCATATTGATGTCACTAACTTGATATGGTTACTTTGGGAATGTTGTGGGAATCTAACGTGTTTTTAAATGCGCATAGATGAATTGGTGTCAATTGAATCGTGGTTGGGTGTATGATCGGTTATTTTCGAGAAGAGCGGGTTTGAAGGAATCTTTCGTAATTCGGGTTGAATAGCTTCTTGTGGTAGCATGGCAACACGATCCGCTAAACGAGAAAAGGGGGTTAGATATCCATGCTTAAAATGTGACGGTGTATTTATTAAGATCGATGACGAAAATCGGGGAGCACTTGTATCATTGGGGGTTTAGGCCTAATTATTGGACTTGGGTGGACCATGAAGAACGACTTCCAAATTTTTACGTAGGGCTTCAAGCAGCTTCTAGTGTTGGTGTTCCATGTAATGAAATTTTGTGTCGATGGAAAACGAGATTTGTGATGGTCTCGGGGTGAATGTGTCATTTGATGAGCCTCAATATGACGATCCTGATGAACTTCCAAATGAAGAAGCACAGAGATTTTACAGTTTGTTTAGAGATTCAAACAAATTGTTGTTTGAAGGCTCGTCACAGTAAAAGTTATCTATGTGTGTGAAACTTTTAGCTCTCAAGTCCATGAGTAATATTTCTGAGTTGGGTTTAGACTATGTGACTGAAATGATGTTGGAAGCGACACCTAATAAGGATAATTTGCTAAAAAGTTTTTTTTTTGATAGGCAATGTTAGTGGGGGTGGGGGAATGTTAGTTTCCGAGATTTTAACCCAAGACCTCCTTCTTGCACTCATTTGGTGCACTTCTTCAGTATCCCTTGCTAAAAAGTTATTATGAAGCAAAATGTTAGTTTCGAAGCTGGGATTGAAATTTAGGAAAATTTATTGTTGTGAGGATGGGTACATCTTTTTTTACAACACGAATTTGGTAAAAACGATGGTGAGCTACTTGAATCCAAATTCTGTGGAAAGTCGAGGTATCACGTTCACAAATGGGCAAAACGTAATTATAAACTCATCCTCAGAAAGTCGATGTTCTATTTTCCTATTGTTCCAAGTTGCAAAGAATGTTTGCATCGACTGAAATTGCGCAGAAAATGACTTGGCATTATGACAAATAGGCATACCTCGGACATTTTACGCCACACATCTGACGGTGAAGCGTGGAAGCACTTTGATCAAGTGCATTCAGATTTTGCCTCAGATCCAAACAATGTTCGACTTGGCTTGTGCTCAGATGGATTTACTCCATATATCCAAGCATCAGTGTCACCCTACTCTTGTTGGCCAGTCATTGTTACCCCTTACAATCTTCCTCCTGAGATGTGCATGACTAAATCGTATATTTTTTGACTTGTTTGATACCTGGTCCAAATAAACTAAAAGCTAACATTGATATCTTTTTGGAACCTTTGATTAATGATCTCAAGAGATTGTGGAGGGGTATTTTGACATATGATGCAACACGAAAGAAGAATTTTATGATGAGTGCGGCATTGATGTGGACAATTAACGACTTTCATGCTTCTGGTATGTTGTCTGGTTGGGGACTCACGGTAAATTGGCATGTACCCACTGCATGGAACACACAAAGGTGTTTACACTATAATACGGGGGCAAGAGTTCTTGGTTTGACTTGCATCGTAGATTTTTACCACCAGATCATGTGTTTAGAAAGAACAAGTTAGTTGAAACAGATGGACCCTCGCCTTTTTTGACATCAGGTGAAATCTTGAGCAGAGTTATGGATTTGCCACAAGTCACAGAGGTAGGTTTGCTCACCCGACTGAATGGGTATGGATGGGTGCATAATTGGACAAAAAAAAGCATATTTTGGAATCTTCTATATTGGAAAGATAAATTGTTGAGGCACAATCTCGATGTTATGCACATCGAGAAGAATTTCTTTGACAACATATTTGTCACTGCGATGAATGTGAAAGATAAAACAAAAGACAATAATAAGCCTAGATTGGATTCTGCTCTTTACTGTATCATTTGGTGTAAATGGCTAATGGGAAGATGTTAAAACCCAAAGCCAAACTGTCTAACACCCAATGAAGCGAAAGATGTTTGTCAATGGTTGAAAGGATTGAGGATGCCGCATGGTTATTCTTCTAACCTTGCAACATGTGCGGATGTGAACACCGGGAAGATGTATGTAATGAAAAGTCATGATTGTCATGTATTCATGGAATGTTTGCTTTCAATTGTTTTTAGCTCATTACCAAAATGTGTTTTGGAACCACTTCCTGAAGTGAGACAGTTTTTTTTATCTTACTGTTGAATTGGTGAAACAAGAATTTCTAAATTGAATTTTCAATTTACTATATCACAAGATAGATTATTTAAATAATTTTGTCAGGTAATTCCAATCCAAATTCATAAGCGACGGGAAATGCAATTGGTATATAACTGCAATGAAATGAAGTGACAAGGAAGGGGTTGGAACTGTGATCCTTTAAAATTCTTGAAACAACTCAATAAATTGTAACATTTAACTAAAATTGTAAGAGAGTAGTACCATTCTTCTCCAAGATGATGCACATATAATTAAAGATGGCATCTAATTCTCCCTCATATCTTCTACATTTTTTCTGTCTAGTGGCAGAGAATTTGTTGAGAGGTCAAAATAGTCAAGTAAAATATTCAGCAATGAGAAGCAAATAAAATAACTAAATATAAATTTTCCCAAAATATTATTTACAAAACAATACTAAATTGCAAGAACGAAAAATTTGACTTGATACTAGAGACTCATTGGAGAAACCAACATTGTTGGTCCAATGACATAATCTACCCGGCAAAACGAGGGGTCAACCTTGCAGACTCCCTTGAGTTTGATTCCTGCAGTGGAAACTTAGTTTTTATTATTAAAAGTTGAATTTTTTTATAAATGGAATCTAACTCTCCTTCATTTTGACTGCACTTTGCCCAACCAAAGAAATGCAAGTAAAAACCTATGCTCCCCTCATTACATGTAGAGCATACTAATGAGTTAATGAATAAAGGGTCTAAAGTTTTATCAATGATCACCCTATTTTAACATAACAACTAACACTAATATTTGATATATAAAATTAATTAATTAATTAATTTCCTTCATGAGAAATGAAAATTATTGAGTAGTCTACCCCCCTTTAAATGAGGAATCCTCTAATCTAATCTAATAATTAAGAAAAGGAATATCATCTAATTCATAAGAGATTTCTTTGTCTATGTATCATACCATTTGATCTTTTAGGTCGATTTGCTATGCGACAATGTCTTTAAGCCTATATGTGATAGATAAACTTCTGCAATCATGATATATTTATTTTTTGTTTGAACATAATTTAAGTTCTTTAAAAAAAGTATTTTTTTGTCACGAGGTACGTGCAGCTATAAAATTTATTTATATTTGTTATTGAATTGATTGACCATAGACTGATTCCCTTTGATTTGGGAGTATTTAATACACCCATGAATTCTGAACTTCGTGTTACTCATCCCAAGAGACATGCCAGATCTCAATTCTGAATAGCATCACTTATATCATCAAAATAGGACAGGCATACACACCAACGTAGAAGATGAGTTTGCTTCTCGGATTATGTGGACATTGCTACCTCATTTGAAATCGAGATATTGGGTGTTACGAAATCAATTGAAGTTTCTTATGAGAAGGGCGGTGTAAGCTTTCGATAGAGTGTGATTCTACTCCTGTAGTAGCAACTTATAAGTCCTTTAACTTGGTTCCTTAGAGACTTAGAAATAGATGACGCAATTGTACCATTATAAATTTATTAGTGATGGTTTCAATAGGGAATTTACTACCTATTTTTGTTTTAGAAGACTTTACCCATAACATGTTAGGTCTTCCATATTATTGTTTTTGATGACACTTTTTTCATGCCAAGAGAGAACTTTTATCTTCTAGATTTTTTTTTCTTAAGAAGGGTTTACATCAAAATGTTTTAACGAGGCGCATTTCTTTCTCTTCGCCAAAAACATAATAAAATGTTTAATCATCAACAACTTGGCCATTTAGACAAATGTTTTAAAAATCAAACCAATCAAACAATTCAATCGGCTTAAACCATGAACCAACACCATCTTCAACTCGAATATTTGAACAGCTTCACTGTGATTTCATGCAGTTTAAAGTAAATGAACTATGACCCAAAGTTCTCACCAATTTGATGTCCAATCCAGTTTTCAAAACACTGATGCAAACTCTTCCATGTTTCAAACCTCCAAGACCAAAGTACGTATAACATTACAACATAACCCTGTTGAAGGGCTCCATTCAAGGATCAGATTATAGTGGGAAAAAAGGCTAAACAAAGACATTTGGTCCCCGCAATTGTCAAGAAAATTCACTTTAGTCCTCGCAATTTCAAAACTTTTAAAATAGTCCTGCAATTACTAAACGTTAATCGCTTAGTCCTCGCCATAGTTAGTTTTGTCTTAACAGAGTTATGTTTTGATGATGTGGCGTACACGTGTAATCTCTCTCTCTCATGTGTATTCTCTCTCTCTCTCGATGTGTATTCTCTCTCTCTCTCTCACTCTCTCACTTTCTCTCACGTTCTCTCACTCTCTCACGTTCTCTCACTCATCTCCAGATCTCACTGTTCTTCTTCTTTCTTCTTCTTCTTCTTCTTCTTCTTCTTCTTCTTCTTCTTCTTCTTCTTCTTCTTCTTCTTCTTCTTCCATCTTCTCTCTTTTTTTCAATCTTCTCCTTTACCTAAAACGATATTCTCCAATGGCAACAAGCAAAGAACGCATCTTCGAGTGGTTGTTCAAGGCAAGCGGCGATCACTGCTTGTGGTCAGGAGATGTTATGCGATTATTCATCTCTAATTCAGCTGAAAAACCTCAAAGGAGGTACCGAAGTGTGTTAATTGGGGGGTAAGTCAAATTTGGGAATTAGGGTTCATATGTTGGTTGTTATGTTGTTTAAGTGAATTAATTGATGTGATTTTTGAATTGGATTGATTGTGTGCAGTGAGAGGAGCAAGTTGTAAGTTGTATGTTTGGGATGATCAACTAGATGCCCTCAAAATTCCTATGGTTACTGTTCAACCATTCCAAACCATTCAAGAAATTCCAAAGCAACTAGAGGCATCAAAGACATCATGTGATTGCAAATGTGGTGAAATATTTAAGGATTGGGAGTCTAACAAAATTCGCAAACTGAAGGAGAAGTTGTTAGATGAGAGGAAGAAGATGAAGTGGATGCAAGGAATTTTGATTTTAGTCATTGTGTATGTAGCTTATATGAAATTTGGGTTGGTTTAGGAGTAATGTTAGTGACCAACCTAGTTATGCTGTGGAATGTAATTTAGGTTTTCAGTTGTGTAATTTAAGTAATTTGTAATGGAACCTATTATCTATGTAATAGAACCTATTATCTATGTTATGCAAGTTGTTACTGTAATTGAAAGTTGCTGCATAATACCTATTCTTAAGTTGCTGCATAATACGTAGGTTCCATGATTGCTGCATAATACCTATTCTTTAGTTGTAATTGTAGCTTTACTGCATAACAGAAAGTTGGTGCATAATGTGGTGCATAAGACATATTCTTAAGTGCTAATAAAATGCTTAATCTAGCTTTACTGCATAACAGAAAGGTGGTGCATAATGTGGTGCATAAGACATATTCTTAAGTGCTAATAAAATGTTTAATCTAGCTTTACTGCATAACAGAAACTTGCTGCATAATATACTGCATATAAAATGCTTAATCTAGCTTTACTGCATAACAGTTATGCTGCATAATTTTGTGGTTCATAACAGATAATAAAATGCTCTAATTTGCTGCATAATGATGCTGCATAAAAGACCTATAATGATGTTGCATAACACTAATTGATCCTGCATAATTAATTCAAAGTAATGATGATTGATTCAAATTAAGTTGAAATTCAGAATTTGCTGCATAATTGAGCCAAATTACATAGAAGCATTCACTGTTGTTAATCAAAATACATAGAAGCATAGGTTCTTTAAGACCATAATTACATTGCTCCTAAACCAAAATACATAGCTCCTAAACCAAAATAGTTACTTCCTAAACCAAAATACAAGCTGCATAATGTTCAAAATACATAAATTCTAACATAGACATCATTCCAAATTCTCTTGTGTTAGGTCCCCATCATCCTCCACCACTATAGGCTTTTTGGGTCAAAACCAGACTGATGGTGGTATAATACTCCTCTTAATCCTCAGGCCAACCTTTGCCTCTTAACAGTAGTTTAAGCCTCCTTGCCACTTTAGCTTTAGGTGCAAAGTGTAAGAATTAATCGTGAAGTAAACAACATTGAAGTAGTCAAACAAGAGTGCGTATAAATTCTCAGTGCGTATAAACCGTGATGCGTAACTAGATTGTGGGGCGTAAGCGAGAATGTGATGCGTAACTGCATTGTGTTTGATGTGGTGAAGCAAAGATTTCCTTTCTTGCTTGTGTTGGCTTTCTCTAAAACAACAATAAAGGAATAAAGGAACATGTAAATAAATAAGATGGATTGTAGCATCGTGTAAATGCTTATTACCTTTCTAATAGGTGCAGGAATTGGCATAGTTGCAGCAGTGAATTGCATCTCTCGTGTGTAGGTGTAGGTGTAGAAGTAGAGGCATTTTCAAAGGATGTATACTGCTTTTTTGGTTTTCTCAAACAATGAAATTTAAAAATTCAATGATGAATCATACTTAAGAAATCAAAGAAAATAACAATAGTGAGTTTACCTTTCTTGCTTCAGGCAAACCGGATTGATTTCAAGATTTTGCACCCTTTTCCTATTGTGCCCAAATTGGTCACATTTTGTGCATCTATATGTTGTACCAACCTCTTCAATTTGGTAGGGTTTTGTGGTCGTTGCTCTTCATCTATAGGCATCCTCCTCCTTAGTTTTTTGGTCTACTGTGTCCTTTTTTATACATTGGTGGCAACATTTCTTCCATGTCAACAACAGCCACATGTCTTCACCATTTATAGGACTTATACCTTCAAAGATAAGCTAGTGCATAACTAAATCTTGAATAACATAGATCTACAAAATCCTCGTGGTTTTGTCTCCTATATGAAAGTAAGCAAAGAATTGCATGCCTACAAAGTATACCCACTAGTCGCCAAAAGTTACAACCGCATTCATGTTTGCCCACATCAACGCAAAATGCCCTACCACCATATATGCTCACAACTCAAACTCAAGAGCAACCGACCATGTAGCAAGCCAACTGCACTACCAAAGAATCTCCTTATCCAATCTCTTTCTAGGCCAAGGCATAATTCGGTGTGGCCATGTTTCTAGTCTTAACCTCTTCTTACCATTCCTATCCATTAAATATTCCCTAATATACTCACACATCGAGATAATAGGTTTATCTCTAGCAGTAATATCGTGCTATTAAATGCTTCACTCAAGTTGTTCATAACTATATCACACTTAGAATAGAAAGGAAAAGCATGCTTACACCAATATTTTGTTGGAACAAACCATCAACCACTCCCAACACTTTGGATCCACTCTCTTCAATGCATTCATCTTAGCCTCCCAAGCTTGGTAGTAGGTTGCCTTTGATGCCCCCATCATAAGCTCTCTAATGACATTCCCCACCAAATTTCTTCTTGCAGCTTTGCATAGAGGTGCATGACACACAATCTATGCTCAAGTCCCATTTCTCAAAAACTTGTATTAATCCCTACAAAGAAAACATAAAAGGGGAAGTATTGATCATTTCACTTACGTAATATTAAAATAAATGTAATATTAAAATAAAAAGAAATATTAAAATAAAAAGGAATATTAATACACTTTACCTTTTGTTGGTCTGATATAAATACCCATCTTCTATCTTGACCAATGTCCTCCAACAACAATCATGTAAGAAACCATCTCCAAGACTCTTTGGTTTCGGTTTCAACTACCCCAAAAGCAAAGGGGAAGTATTGATCATTCGATCCCTACCAACAAAGAACTAGAAGTCATCCCACCAAACTTGGTCTTCAAATGACAAACCATCAACACATATGATCGGTCTACATCCCCTCACAAACCCCTTCTTGGACCCATCAAACAAAAGTAAAAAGATTTAAACCTTGGTTGAGCATCCGTGTAGATCTGCTCATCGAGATCTTCACCGTGTTTTGAGGATTTACCCTTATCAATTCAAATGCATATCTCCATAATAACCCATACTGCTTTGTCACCTTCCCTTCTACCATTTCTTTTGCAATTTGCTTTGCCTCTCCAAGTCGTACTCAAACGAGATCCCACCTTTTTGTAGTTTTGTCTAATGTCACCATTATTTCTTTGACCTTCACATTCTCACTTGTTTGTAGTCTTTTACCACCGACTTTGCCACCCACCTAGCCCTAGCATTAGTATTATTTAATACTCTTCCACATGTGTGGGCTCCTTCCACGCTTTCATTCTAAAAGTTTGTTTGTGGCCTACTTTACTCACATGGGTCAAAAACCACATTTACCCTTACATTCAACCCTCACCCTCACCTTGTCATTTTTTAAAAAATGCATCTCTTTACCATTTAAAATGAACCACTCTCTAATTGCATCTTTAAATTCATCTAAACTAGTAAATTCCAAACCAACTTTAAACTGATAATTTTTGTTAAGTTCAGCAGGCCTAAATTTGTCATATTTTGGACGCCTAATCCTTCCCTCATTCCCTTCCTCATCAGGGTCACTACTAACTAACTCTTCAGAATGATATTCATCTTCTTCTTCATTCACTTCCTCCATTGGTGCACTGTAGCTTGCACCAACACCTCTTTTCTTTGGTGTTCTTCTCTTTGCCCTCATTTTCACTCTATACGGGTACCATTGATCACAACTCTTGATCCGCATCCGTGGGTCTGGTATTGATGGTTCTCAGAACTCTAGGTGGTGTTTGTGCTACTTCATCATTATTTTCATTAAACCCATCATCATCATCTTCTCCATGTGCTATCTCCTCTTCACTCTCATCCAAAGTGATGCCCTTCAATTCCTCATAAGTTTCTGATTCACCACCATCCTCACTTTCTCCTCATCGACAACAGCTTTCTTTGGGGTCATTCACTACTTGTTCTTCACCATAGTCTTGAATGTGCTCAATGTAAATACGAGCAGAACTCCAACCTTAATCGCATGTTCAGATAACTCGATGCATCATCATCACTCACAAACCTCCTAAAAATAACTTCTTCATCAATCTTCCACCATAAACTATAACTATCATCCTCATACCCTAAGTCTTTCACTAAACCAAAGAGCTTCAAAAATAACTCCACCTATCCAAATCCGATTACTAATAATCGACTCAATACCCCTCGATATTCAACAATCCAATTCTTAACAAATTTACCACCATGATGAAACACAAGATGAAAAGACATAGTCAGACAACAAAGTGGCTACTTATCGAGACCAAAAATAGACATTAATCTACATCAACTACCAAAAGGCTAAAAAGACATTTCCAATAACAAACTGCACTCCATTATAGACATTAACCCTAACTTTACTGACAAAACAAGTCAAGGAAGTCAAGGAAAGCATTCATTAAAGGGGAGATTCCAAACAACAACAATACAGGTTCAGAGTCAACAAAAATACAAAATTCAACCCACATGGTGGTCCCTTTTCCTTTAACTTTCCTACTTACAACACGTAAAGTACAAAAAAAAAGAGAGCATGTGAAAACCTCGACCTTTCTCTTCCAAGTCGTCACCACCGCTCGCAACTTCCTCTCGCTTCTTTTCCTTCGCCTTCTACACTTCAAGGCCCCTTCTTCAACAAACTCACCACACTCTCAACTACTTCTTCTTCTTCTTCGCTTGCCTTTCTTCTTTTTTCGATTGATTACTTTCGCAACTCAACTCAATCTTCTTCTTCGCTTTGCTTCGCCTTCTTCATAACATTTTCTCAGAATCTAAAACCCTAACATTTCTTCTGGGGAAAGTTGCAGAGAGTGAAAGTGAGAGAACGTGAGAGAGTGAGAGAACGTGAGAGAAAGTGAGAGTGAGAGAGTGAGAGTGAGAGAGAGAATACACATCAGAGAGAGAGAATACACATCGTAGAGAGAGATTACACGTGTCCGCCACATCATCAAAACATAACTCATAAGACAAAACTAACAGCAGGGACTAAACGATTAACGTTTAGTAATTGCAAGGACTATTTTAAAAGTTTTGAAATTGCAGGGACTAAAGTGAATTTTCTTGACAATTGCAGGGACCAAATGTACTGTTTAGCCGGGAAAAAATGCAATATAAATTATACAAGGCACATTCTGGTTACTTGCAAATGACAAGTGACTAACTAAAATTTATTTATTATTAGCGTGTACAAATGCATTAGAGGGAGTTGTAATGAATGCTAAACAATGTTGTGATTTAGAAAAATGTTACAAATCTTAACTTGACTCACAAGTACTTGTGAGGATTCAGATTCATTACACACTCTCTCCCTTTGGCTCATTTTTTCCCACTTGCTAATTCCAACCTCACCCTAAATTCCTTTCTTGTAGATAAAAATTACAAAAAGGAAGATCACAAAAAACTACTAAAACAAAATTAATGGAATAATACATTATAAAGTGTCACTTTATTGGATGTTATTAGCTGCTGCCTCAGTTATCCAATTCCACACTCTCACTTGACCAGTTCCATCACCAGTGAAGAATATGCCACTGGGACCTATCTGAATAGCTCTTACCTCTTGTTTTGTGAAAATCTTCCCTCTCTCTGCAAATCTGAACAAAAAATTATCATAAAAAGTTAAGAATGAGTTCCCAACTGTTAAGTAGCAGAGATATAAAAAGGAGTTCCGATGTTTGAAAACTAACATTTCACCACTAACATTTGCCTATCAAATTATTGTACAAGTGACATTTACAATTTTGCACAATAAACCAAGCTTATATTGTATATTGCATAAAGTTAAAGCTCTCATGAGTAAAAAAAACAGGTAATGACATAAGACAAGAGCAGTAATACAAGTCAACTACTTACGATGGCAGATCATAGAGGCGAACGGTGTTATCATTGCAAGAGCACAGCAATATAGGCTTGCCTTGTGAATCATGCATCCCACAGAGGGTTAGTATACCCTACAGGTCGATCGAAACATCATCAGAAACACAATTAAAGCTACCTCACATTATAACAAATAACTAGCCACATTCCATGTACAGCTAACTACTGTTAAGTATATATCTAAATAATATAAAACAATGCAAAATTCTCATCTATTTTCTTTTCCTCATAATTCAGTAAAATCAAGCATAATCATGAAATGTAAACATTTCAAATGGGGCAAGCAACACTGTAACAGAAGACCAACTGTGCACGAGAAAATAAATCGACACGTACATGTTCTTCATTGTGGGTATATGTCACTTCCAAGTTTCCACTTTCTGTAGCAAACCATACCTGCAAAAATCAAAACAAATCAAGCCAACAAAAGTAAATAATTACAAAAAATTCTTATCAGCAAATCATGAGAAACTAACCTTCACGGTTTTGTCCAAAGAACAAGATAAAAGGAACTGATCCCAACAAAGAACAGACATCACAACAGATGTGTGTTCTGTTAGTGTCTGTAAACACTGTAAGGTTTCAAGGTTCCAGACCTGAAAGACACAACCAGTTGGAATAAATGAATCAGATCAACAAACAAACCAAAACCTAATACAACATTGCGTAGAGTTTAAGTAACTTACTCTAATTGTATTATCCATTGAACCAGAATAAAGTCTATTAGCTCCAATAACTAATGAAACAACACCACGAGTATGACCTTTAAGTGCTGCAGCTGGCTCAAAACAGTTGGCTACTACATTAAACTTCCATACCAATATAGATCCATCCTGCAAAAGAAGTATTTCACTTGAGATTTAAAAATTAATTAACCTGGTATTCCAAAGTCATATAGATGATTGTTTTGTATCTTCTTTTTTCATTTTGAAAACATGTTTGGTTGAGTTTTAAAAAGAAACCATAAGTTCCTAGGAGCATAAACTCACAACTTGCAAGTTTATCTAACATTCACAAAAACCTAAAATAGTTTCTAAAGTTCCACATATTTAAAATAAGGTTCTCAATCCACTAACATTAGCCATTCCGCAACGGTGACACAACTTAAAAAAGTACAGAACAACAAGATTACAGAACCAAACACCCAATAATAGTACACAACCAGCAGAAGCGCAATAAAGAACCCAGAACAGTAATGAACCAAAATACAACCAGAAATTCAGAGTTATGATGGGACAAGCAACAAAAAGGACAACAAAAGCTTCAATCATTTTGTGGAAACCGCAAATCACATACAGAACAAAAGCTTCAATAGATTAGCCTTTGGGCGAAGAGACAGGTAACGAACCACCAAGGAAGCAACAGAACATCACACTGCTTCAATCAACTTACGGATAGAACCCCATCAAAAAAAAAAACTTACAGATAGAACCAATAAGGACAAGGATGAATGTGAGACTTGAGGAACCAATCTCCCACACATGAAGGTCTAACAATTCCTTGTTATATCTAGCTGATGAGATGATTGCTTAGACTCCATTTTGTCACACCTCATGCTCAACTAAGCAAAAGATAATCTCCTGGGCCAATTAGTGGCCTAAAAGGATAACTTGAGTTGTTTCATTAGCTAGTAACTAGCAAATAGTGTTTATATCATACAACCCATTACACACCCAACATTCCGCATAAGCTTATGGGATCTCAAATTTACTTAACAAAGTAGAAATCCTATAGTCCTTGCTCTCCCACTCATTTCCCTTCAATTCACCTACAAGATTTTTTTCCACAAAACTTGCACCAGTAAATTTGTATCTATAATTGGGCATTCACAAATAACTTTAAAAGGTTTCTCCCTTAATTTATGTTTTTTCTGTCTCTTAATCATTCCTTATCAGCCCCTAATGTAATAAGATGTCAGGACTACGCACACCAACATAATAATCTCCATCAGAAATCAGGATTACTGCATCAAAAAGTAAAGCTCGAATCTTAATAAAATAAAACAAACACATGGTCAAGGAAAAAGAGCAGATTACCTGTGTACCAGCAAAGAGCATATCACTATTCACAACAAGTGCATAAACTTGACCAACAGGACCGTCTAGACTTAGCTCCATCGAATTTTGTGTGTTCCAGGCCTGAAACACCAGTGTCAACAACCAAACCGGTTATCAATCATGATACAAACCTTCCACTAAATTAGAGTTGATGTACTTGACGATAATTAACAGAGTGTACTTGATGTAATAATTAATAATTAACAGAGTGCAGATGAGACAAAATAAAACAAATGGCTATTTGTGCTCTTTCTTACCTTAACAAAATTGGGTATGCCAACAAAAACCCAGGGACCTTCATTGATCATACAACCTACTTCACCGCCAAGAGTGATCACAGCCATACACTGCACAGAATCATACACAAAAAAACAAAGATCAATTTAACCTCCTGTAATTCTTTTGCAAGAGAAAAGGAATCAATGGGAAGTTTTTTTTAAAAAAAATACAATGTTCACTGCAGACTCTGAAATAGAAAACACACAGAAAGTGATATAAATTAAAATCATAATGCTACAAACTTATTCATACGTTACACTAAGAATTTCCTTGTTTCATTGAAAACTAAAATAGAGAAAACTGTCTGATGCCGATCAACAGGTATAAAATATGCCAAGAAAAGACGTTTACTACAAACATAAGCACAAGATCATAAGCAACAAGAATTGGAGTTGGAAAGGGGAAGTGGAAAAGTTATGGTCAAACATCCAGTGCTTCTATTTCACCAAAGAGACTTCTTTATTTTTGGACAGCCATACACATTTGCTCATAATTACAAAATTCAAGTATTATAAAGATTTGATCAGGAACCACAATAACTAAGTGGCAAATACAAGTTATACAACTATATCATCCAACCAAGCTTACGCTTCACCTTGTCCAAACAAAGAAATCCCAAATTTGAAGGTAAAAGAAAAACTCACTCCTTTTCCAATTTCCACCTATACAAAATCATCAAGCTTAACATTCCAAAACAAATTGTCCGTATACTTAAAATAAATAAAAACTGCTACTGAGAAACAAAAGAAACGAAAAATAAATAGTAACACCTTTCCAGACTGGCAGTCCCAAACTCTTACAGTCTCATCAGTACTTCCAGTATAAAGCTTATCCGAACCAGAGGGCATAGCAATCCCACTCACAACCTGTTCATTCAACAAAAGCACAACTCATCCCATGAACTCCTATTTCCCAAAAATGCAATCATAAACATAATTTATGGGTCTTTCTAACAAGCATCCTAAAAACACAGGTTAACAAATCAAGAAATACAATATATTTAATGAAAAAGCACAGCATTGTATACACTAATAATAACTTGAATGAAACTATACTTTTCATTAGAAACATTTCATTTGTACTCCTTAACCAATGCCAATACTAGTTAGCATCTGCCCTTCATAAAAATTTTACAATGAACCCTGTACATGGCATACCAATCAAAACATAATCAAAATGACAAATATACCCACACAACACACACACAAACATGGGTGTGACTGTATATCATAAACATGTTGCAATATATAAGCTTCACCATCAAGCAGAATCTACAATACAGCAACATAATAATTCTGCATACCTTCGTATGTCCTTCAAGCTGTGTCAACAAAGTAAAGCCATCACCTAAACTCCAAGAATGAAGAAACTTACACCTTTCTCCATAACTACAATTCCCTTGAACCCAATAATTACAAACTTTATCAGCTTTCACAACCACTCCCCTACCACCACCACCAGCTGCCCCACCTCTACCGCCACGACCACCACCGCGTCCTGGTCCCCACGTATTGAAACTCGGTCCCCGCCGGTTACCCGAGAAACTTGAAGTATCAGCAGACCCCCCATGAGGTCTCTTTGATGACGTTCCATTAGAAGAAGGCACCTCACTATGTAGAAACGGACAAGGATAACGATTGCACTTTCCAGCTAGCCAATGAAAACACACTTTTGATTCTTCGAATCGCCAGTGTGTCCACCGAGACGGTTATACACACGCTTGTTGCCACCGTCTAAGTCCATAGATATAGAAGAGTGATTTCGTTGATAACAGCGATCTCTTCTATTGAATTGAAATGAGAACTGTAAATTTGGAGCAAACAAGAATCTATCTTTGGCTTCGATTTGATGAATCTATCCTTGATTACTGAAACAGAGGGTTCGAGAAATTGAATTGGTATCCCGAATCGACCATACGCGAGGGATCGAGATCGTGCTGGGAGGAAGAATATGAAGAAGATAGTGTAGTGAGATCATTAAGTGGAGAGCGAAATTGAACTTGTTTAGAAAACCCTAATTGTTGAAATTAGGGTTCGAAGTAAGGAAAAAGAACCCTAATTTTTGTTTTGAACGATGGAGGTGATTTGCAGCAGAAACTAGAAAAGCTTCTAATGGGAAAGTACGAAGCTGCCCTAAGTAATAATAGAAGCGTGAAGTTAACGACACTAGGAAATTACAAAGCAGTCCTGAGCCTTTGATAAAAAAACTAAAGAATAAAAAGAATACAGTCCATCCCAAATAGATAAATTTCACTGCATGAAATGCATGAATACCAAGAGTCAAGTCAAGACCAAATGAAATGAAGAAGAAAGGTGCCTCGATTCAAGCCCCTAAACTAACATTTCCCCCACCCTTACTAACAATTGCCTATATAAAAAAAATAAAAAGAGAACACTCTGAATTTAGAGTAAACTCTATTTTGTCCCTTACAATCAACTATCAATCATCAACTCAACTATAACTTTATACAAAACAACCACTATTAAAATTATCAATCTATCTTTCTTTGAAATTCACTATTTGAGGACAACTATGTCATTTCTAATTATTCTATTTCACTCTTTATTTTTTATGGGTCTCACTTTCTCACATCATCTTTTAACCTTTTAATCTTATATTTAAAACTCACTTTTTTTCCTCTTCAACTATCAACTATAACTTTAATCAATCTATAATAATTTTAATCAAAATACCCACTACTAATATTTTTATTTTTCTTTCTCCTATTTAACCTTAATAATCAATCAACTATCAACTATCATCAACTATATATTTAATCAACTATTTTTTAATTAAAACAACCACTACCAAAAATACCAAACTACCCTTATCTAAAACCAATTTTTTGAGGACAAATATGTCAATTCTCAATTATTTAATCTCACTTTTTATATTTTGTAGGTCTCACTTTCTCACATCATCTCTTAACTTTTTTATCTCACATTTAAAACACATTTTTCTATTTCCTCTCCCACTCTTTTATTTCTCAAATTTCTCTCTAGCTCTCTCTCCTCTATTCCCCCTCTCACTCTCTTCAAATTTCTAATTTTATTATTCTACTTTTGAGTTATAATGGAAAAATGTTACATGTTGGTATAATTTTATTACTGATACAATAAATTTCGTGTTATTACTGATAAAATAACTTTATTACTGAAGAAAATATTCTAAAGTTATGAAACTTCACAATACATCTACTTTAATTTCATCTACATGTCTCATTCTTTTTAAAATTCAGTTTTCTCTATCGATAAGTTTTATTTAATCTCTACGGGAATATTGCAATTTGAAAAATTTGAAACTTTAATACAATTTTGTTTTCTAATATCTTCGGAAAATATTGCATATTGCTGGCAAATTTTTACGGGGTAATGTTAGAACTAACTCAATTAGTATTTGAAACTTTTTGTTTATCTACTTTAAATTAGTCTTCGTTTCACGGGATAGTGTTCGCACTAATTAAATTAGGTCTATGTCTATTAGTAAAAATAACACAACAACACCCGTGCGTATGCACGGGTATACTGCTAGTTTTTTTTACAGTAGATTGGTTCCTAACAATTATTTGAAACAAATAAATCTCTGACCTTTCAAAAACGGGGACAAACTAGTCCATGACACAGGGAATAATTTGTCCCTATTTGAAAAATGTCAGAGATTAATTTGCCTAAAAAAATTATCAAGGACCAATTTATCTTATTAAAAAATTGTCAGAGACAAAAATGAGTCTTTACTCACTGAGCTATATATATGTTGCCCTCTCACACATTTTTATTTTAGCAAAGAAACATTTATGATCACAACTTTTGTTGGGGTGAGTTTTTTATTTACTCAATTTTTCGGGTGTTATGAATAGAGGTGTCAAAATGGATGGTTTCGATGGATATAGTGAATTTAGATTAAAACCGATGGACCGCAAAAATTCATTTAAAAATTTATATTCATTAGGATTGTAACAAACAAATCCAAGTCAATCCATCAATTGAAAAAAAAAGTCCATTCAATCCATCCATTAACAAATTTTTCATGGATGGATATCCAATCCATCCATTAATAGTTTTAAAATATAAAAATTCTTCTAATAAAAACATTTATGCGTCAAAAAATAATTTGTCATTATTTTTATACTTTTTATTGCTGTAAATTTTTATTTTTTCTTTACAAAAATAATTATTTTTTCATTTCTATATTTATAAATATATATCTCTATTATATTTAACCATGAATCTTCCACCTATACATCCACATGTCCTTCCACGTCACTAATTACGTCACCTTCCTTTTAATCCACGTCAGCATGATATTTTGAAATATATCACCAAAAAAGCAAAAGCTGGGAATCAAACTCATTCCCCCACGCTACCACCTCCTGACGCTGACCATTTGAGCTACCATAATTTCATGCTACTAAAGCGTATTACATAATGTTTATCCTATTCTTTCTTTTATTGCAAAAACATTTTACCTAATTTTTATATCTATTTATTATTTATTTTGATACATATATATTTGTTATTATATATTACATTTATATATTATATTTACTTGACATCTAATATTTTGTATCACATTCCATAGATTTTATTCTATATATTTACTAACTAGAATGTTATTAAATATCAGTAATTTTATTCATTTCAACTTTTTTTTTAATTCTCATCTTATAAATAATGTTATATATTAAAAATGTTTGTCACATATTTTGTATTCAAATTTGATGCACATACAATTAGAATCAATATACAACTTTGATCGATTAGTATATTTGTAGTTTACAACGTTTGTGCTTAATATTCTTCGATCACTACGCTGCACTTAGAAAACAAGTAGAGAGAATAAACAAGATGACAGAGAACATTGATCCTGCGGTTGTCAACGTCAATTACCTTAGTCAAAAGCAGGCTAAATGTCCTTATGCAAAGGTATATTTGCTATATATTTGTAAGTTACTATTTACTATATTACTATTTTGGACCGTATAATACTTACAACTAATTCCTGTTGTAATGACATCTCAATATGAAAATACCCCTGAAATTATATACCCTGCGGTTATCACTACTAAATTTCGACCCGTGCTGCCACAGGTAAATTATACTAGTATTGGTAAAATACAAGGGTAGAAAAACTTTGAGAATGTTACTTTATGAGAAGCTTAAAATAAGCCAACAGAAGGTTTGACCAATAAACAGAAGGTTGACCAAAATTCAATTGAAGGTTGACCAAAAGGCAACAGAAGGTTTGACTGAAGTCAAAAAAATGTTGACTCAACAAACACCTTAGAAGCATAAGTTCATGCTTGAAAAGGCTAATGTGAAAAGAGATATAATGTTGAGAAGGTTACTGAAAATGTAACCAATTTATCCCAAACATATTAACTCCTCTTGAATGATCTTCAGTTGCATTAAATGAAGAATCCAAGTTATAAATGTGTTGTAAATTTCAAGCATTAAAGAAGGTAATGCATGATTATTCCCTTGGTACATTTTGGGTGTTTCTTTCATACAAGGAAGCTTGAGAAACTTCTTTGCAAACTGGTACAACCTGGCCTATAGTGTAACATCAAGTCATAGCTGTGTAGTAGAACACTAGGAGAGTACATATCCAGCTTAAGAAAGTTCAGATGTGCAGTTAAAGTAAAAAGCAAAGCTTGAGAAGGTTCAAAAGCTGTCAACTTTTGTACCTTACTTCGCATCACTCCTATGGACCAATGAATAATCCAAACGGCTCTCTTCAAGTTTCTAACAGATATATTCATACTTCATGGCTATTTAAGAAGCTCATTCTGAAGATTCAAAGTTTGAGAGTTAATTGCAACCTACACAAAGTAAAGTTTCTCAAAGCAATCAACCTTCTCATCCCACACTCAAAGCTTCTACAAGTTCAAATCTGTGATCTCTTTCTTGAGTGTGTGCTAGCTTGTTTTGCAACATGTAATACTTTGTATTCATCTGTATCCAAGCTCCTAATCACCCCAAAACCCATACCCCTTATTGTAAACATTATCTTGTAAACATCACATCAAGCTACCTAGAGAGAGGTGAGTGTTGTTGATGATTCTACCTGGTAAGGTGAATGTGAACCTTTAGGAAACTAGAAGAGAGTTTTCTAGAAGGTTGAAACAACTTGTGTTGCTGTGTAAGAGAACACTTTTCTTTTGTGTGTTGATCAAAAGAAAATGATGTTGTAAGTCTTTTGTGGTTGAGCAAAAGCAAGTGTAAAAACTATTTGGATAGTAGTGGAAATACTCATGTGGACGTGGGGAGAGGAAGTAGCCAAGGTTTGGGTGAAACTATATAACTCTGATGTGTTATTTACATGTTTTCATATTACTTGCTTACTTGCTTAACTATTAACATTGTTTTCAAACCGAAGAGAAGGTTAGATTGTTCAACCTTCTCCAAACTGTTTTTAACAGAAACTCATAACCTTGTAATGAACTAAGTTTCTGTCATGAAAACAACATTTCTCTTACTATATAACTAAATAATCATTATCATTTCTTATTTAGTGTTGAGATAGTTATTGCTTTATTGTGAAACTAACTCCAACCTTTTCATCTCCAAGTAAAGCTTGAGAATAATTTGTTGAGAAGGTTTCAGGTCTTAGAAATTAAAAAGGGGTACACAATTCAAACCGCCATTTCTTGTGTAACTTAGTCACTTCAAATACATGGTGGTGGTAGCAATGGTGTCGCGCGGTGGAGCTCCGGCGGCCAGTGGCAGCTCTGCGACAGAGTTCGGGCAGCCGCCAAAGGTGGCTTGACGATGACTCACAGTGGTCGGTGGCCGCGGGTGGTCGAGGTCCATTGGTGTGTATATATATATATATATATATATATATATATATATATATATATATATATATATATATATGAGAGGACTTTTATAATGAGAGGGTGAGAGGAACCAATCATGATCATAGATCAAATCAAGAACGGTTGAGATTAAAGCAAAAAGTCAACGTGATATCTAACTACCCACTTTCTAATCACAACCACCCATATATATATATATATATATATATATATATATATATATATATATATAGATATGAATCCATTAACACGGTGTAAGTCAAATGACTTACACCAAGCTTTTCTTCTCTATCGAACTATTCTTCTCCACGATGATACATATTGACCAAGCTTTTCTTCTCTATCGAACTATTCTTGGTCTTCTTCTTCTTTCACCATTACATTCCCTATTACAGGTTATTGTTGTGCAGAAAAGGTTGTGCAAGTGTACACAGTCCTAAACAAGTAATAAAGTGATAAGAAAGGTCGAACCCACAGAGATTGGATTAATTTGCTAGCCTTTTATGGTAGTAGTTGAGTTAAGTGATGAAAGAGTTTGAGAGTAAAATATGTGGAATGTTTGAATATGTATATAAAGCTAAAAGATGTTGTAATTCAGTTGAGAGAGATTGTAACACCCCCTTTCTAATCAACTATTATTTAATATATATAATATCAGAGTTTTAAAAATTTAAATCATCGAAAGAGAGTGTCACACTTCACCGCTTATAAAAACAACCAACTTATAATCCAGTGACGTGAAGTCAACAAAATAATAGCACGATATATAGCACGATAATTTAGGGACGGGCCCACAAGCACCTGTTTTAGTTTACAGCACCAAAATAAAATACCTCCAACACAGCGGAGAATTATTAGTCTAGAATCATACTTAATACATCACCACGAATAGTCTAAAAACATAAAAATAGCAATAAAAGTAATACTACGCCCTTCCCCGTGCTACATATCGTAGTCGACACGACTACTAGCAAAAGGGCATAAGAATGCCTTCACTCGCGATTACACTGCAGATTCTTGACATAAGAAGCAACACATGCAAGAGGTGAGTCTTTTATACAAATAATAATAATTAGAATAAGCAGTGTATATTGGTCAGGCAGCAGAACATCTAATCCACAACCACACAACACGTTATCAGCGCACATCATCATATTTATAACGCATTCACAAAGGTATAACCATCAAAGAAACATCAATAACATATGTATGTGTTTATGCATGTAATGCAACATGCATGAGGATCCTTCACCACCGCAATTTGCCTTGAGGGCACCCACCGCTTTGGACCAAGTCCCACACCACTTCGCCGAAGCCTACACACCGCTTTATGCACATGCAATATGTGACTCTATGTCAATGCACCACAAACAACACCTGTGCCACAATATTTTATTATACACACCACTTTAATTATTTCTCAACTCAACTCACCAACAAATTAGCCTTGAGGCGCTCTTCGCTTTTGGACCAAGTCCCACACCGCTTTCACACTCCGCTTAGTTACAATTTAATTTATACTCTCACGTTACTAATTTAGCTCACAATCACTCCACCACACGAGAGTTGGACCAACTAACACCCTAGGGACCACAATACACCTAGGAACCACACTAGCGCCACGGCACCACTTTGGCGCCCACCATGACATACTAACACACCCACGTGCAAACCACTCAACCGGGCGCACTAGGGCTCGCCACATTTGGCGCTGCACTCCAAGACACACACGCACACACCCACGCCTTGCACAACCGGGCGCACACACACGCAGGCAGCCACATTTTGGCGCCGCTCGCATACACACACACGGATCGAGACACAGCGCACTGGGCGCCGTTTTCGCGCCTCGTGCCTCGCCACACACAAAGACATCGCACTTGGCGCCTCGGTTGGCGCACATGCTAACACATCGCACACACACGCATACACGGCATGCCATTTGGCGCCTCCTGCTTCACTCACAATTTCCACACGCAGGCGGCCAATTTTGGCGCCCGCTCAAAGACACACGCACTGCACCACACACACACACTGTCTTGGGCGCCAGATTGCTAGGCAATTGGCGCCTAGGCCGTAGCCAACTCCTCCTACTTGCACAATTCCTTTACACTTCAACAACACCAATTACGCAATGTTTTTGACACTTAATCCACATCATTCAAACAACAATCATTGTGCATTTCATCAATTATTTCCCAATCACCACATTCCACATACAACATCATTGAGGAAATTTCACAAACATTCTACATGCCTATTCAACAACACACTCCTTTCAACTTAATAGCAAACATGGCATTCCAATTAGACTCAAAACACAACATAATCAATCATTCAAACACTCCCTACACCTGGCCTACATACAATACAAATCCTAATGATTATTATAGGTATAGAAAGAACCCCCATACCTCGAATAAACCGAAAACAGAGCTCTCTCTACGGAGTCACCAACCGAACTACAGCAACAACGAGCTCCTCTTCTCCTTTCCCACGCTCCGATCACGCTCTCTCCTTCTCTCTCTATGGTCGCGCCGTTTTTCACCTCTTCTCTCTTCTCTTCTTGTGTTCCTTTCTTCCAAGAGGGTGAATAAACACGAGATGGAGTCCACAAACAGTTGAAAGGACGTCAGAATCGAACTCAGAGTATGATTTCGAGTGGGAGGGTGGATTTTCGGGTTCGATCGTGGCTTGTGGATGGAGAACGAGGTGGAAGAGGGATGCGGATAGGTTTTTTCTCGCTTGCGTGCGGCTTCACGCCGAGGAGAAGGAGAGAGCGGTGGGTCGGGTCGCGCGTGTGTGGCTGGGAATGCGCTGGGCTTAAGTGAGTTGCAGTTAAAGGTGCGCCAAAGAGCAACGAGGGGTATATGCGAGTAAAAAAATGTTTCAAACATTCATTTTAAATACTCTTAGAGCCCAATATCACTATAACTATTATTTTAACATCTCAATTGACCAAAATAACTCCCTAAAGAAATGATATCTCCAACACTAGTATTTGAATAGAAATAAAATAAATACATAATATTCTTAATCATATATCACCAATAGCATATAAAAATACCATATTTTTATTTCTATTATTTTTTCCACAATCTAATCCCCAATAATTTATTAAATAAATATCCAATAACTTTTAGGGCGCTACAACTCTCCCCCACTTAGAATGTTTCATTCCTCAAAACTTACCGACCAAAACTAAACAACCCCCACTAACAAACTACACTTTCTCTAGACAACTAATGTTATCTATATCATTGATTATCATTTCATTGATTACGGCGGTGAGTGATTGAGCGTCAGTCCCTCCTACTTCTTCACCAGTAACTCAAGAAATAATAACTGACTCGGTCCATACAAATCCCAACTCCAGAGATCGACTACGCCCATCCTCATCTGACTCACTCAACAGCTATAAACAACAACATTCACCTCAAAGTTCACAAGCTCAACTAATCATTCACAACCACATAACACGTAACACAAATGGGGTTCACCGGCACCCCCAACGAGGATCACTCTTAGTAGTCAAGACAATGAAACATCTTAACACCAAAGAGCGAGGTTAGTCTACACTGCACTCAACATACAAAGCGTTAATGCGTAATCAAGAACATGCTATCAGAATAATTCATATTATACTTTATACTACGCTTTCACTAACTCATAAAGTCAAAGTAATAGTGTTGAATTACCCACATGACAAATTCATGCGAGCCTCCAACTATAAACTATACAAAGAAAACTCACAAAACAAGCAAAATATCGGTCCACAAAAGTTAATGTCTTAGAAAGGTTAACATGTAGGCATCATGGTCACTTTCATTAAACTAGCGTGTACTTCCAAATAATTACAATGTTATTTCACTAAGCTTTTCTGAAAAGAATTAGAACATATAATCTTATCAACTCATGTGATATTTGCATTCTCTTATTTATAAAATTCGTCTTGTCCTACTTTAATTTAATTTTCCTTCTCTCATCTATAAAATTTATCTCGCTCTATTTAATCCAATCTCGCTATCTTAAAAACCAAACATTACAGCTCTGTAACTAACAAAAATTCAGCTTACGCATTGCACGCTGAGGACCATTAGGCACATAGGATAAAACAAAGCGAAGTGCACATCATAAAATACACTCGGCATTTAGAATCATTCTCCTAGAAATCAAAGCATTAAAGACATGACAACACCTTAAAATAATTAACATGGCCATCCCATAAAGTTTCCAATAAAGGCATGATTTGGTATTCCTTGGCTCTTACGTTTGTACAACATTCTACTTAGTAAACAAAGACATTAAAATTTGAAGAAAACAACACCTATTGGCTCAAGAAAATAGCACTTCTAAATCTTGGGAAACAAAGAACATAAAGTCGAGAATACAAAGAACATCTATTTTTAAAACGGCAAACGGCAACAATTTTTACGAAAAACAAAGAGATACAGACCCCTTTTTTTTTTTTTTTTTTTTTTTTTTTTTTTTTTTTTGGAAAACAGCAGACAACCAACTTTTAAAGACGACACCATTTTACCCAACCCCCTCGCTAACATCCAATTTATCTACGCGATGCACAACACGTAACCTTCTCAAGATCATTATTACCACATCTCTCAATTTCATCATAACCCTCTTATTTAAATCACAACATCATCATTTAGTCACTTAGCACGATTAACACGTCATTATCTTTAATCATTAGTTATACACATGGGACGCCACAACATAAAAACAAAGAAGAATTATTGTGACTACAACAACTTGAAAGATAGAGAAAACGGCACTTTAAAATATGATGAACAAAGACACTTAAATTGAAGAAATAGCTCACTTAAACTTGAGAAAACAAAGCATTTCATTTAAGTAAATCGCACATTTAATTATAAAGAAAGAAAGAAAACAAAGAAGCAGCTTACTTGGTTGTAAAACCGCACTATTAATTTTATATAAAAGGACAAAGAACCTAGCCTTACAAAAATAGCGACATCGCTTAAAAATCACAGCATTAGCTTCAGAAAAACAATCACGAAGTGGTTTTTATAAACAAAATACACAGCAACATCACCTTTTATATAAAAAAATACAAAGAACCGCATTTAAATGAAAAACAGCAACAAAGAAAAAAAAAAAAAGACTTAACAACATGAAAATGACCCTTTTTTTAATTCACAAAAACAAATGACTTGATTATGGAAAAATAGCAACCTTGATTTTAATTATGCAATCACGACAACACCTAACCCATTCTCATCTTATTTAAATTTGAGTAACAATACATCTAAATTGAAGGGACAACACATTTGAATGATTTGGGTACCAATACCTTTTGCACTTTAGAAAAATATCACATTTAAATTAAGGGAACAACACATTTTGAAAGTGGGAACATCTCATTCAAGAATTGGAGTAACAACACCTCTAAGTTTTCAAGTAACAACATCTTCAAAACCTAGTAACAACACATTCCAAGTTTTAGTAACAATGCCTTTAAATTTGGAAAACAACACATTCAAATCTTGGGCAACACATTAAAATTCGGGTAACAATATATTGGAAATTTTGGAAAACATCTCCTTTTTAAAATCACCAAACAAAAGAGTAAAACCCCCACCATTTTATTTATAAAGACAGCCACGTTACACCCCTTTTCATTTTAAAAGAAACACAGGAAAACAGTGTGGATAAACAGTAGGAAATGGCGCCTCATTTGTTGTGAAACAGCAGTATTTTTATTAAGAGAAAACAGCAAGACAGCAAAAACAAACAATTGATCACCCCTCACCACATCCCTCATCAAATCACCCAATCACTCACAACAACATTTTTTTTTTTTTTTTTAAAAATATGACAACATACAGTTGCCCTTTATATATATTCGTGGGTTATAAAATAGTAAACTATTTGACTATGGGATTTCTCAGATATCCGCATCGCTTCACAAATGTAACATTTGTGAGGCTCTCAGAGATGTCCTTGAAAATACACCAGTAAACTGGCCTGAACAAAGGCTAGCCATAGTCAAAAAGTACACTAGTAGTATAACGCTTAGAGTGAAATTCTTTGAATTAATGTCCATATAAGTATCACAGTTAATATATAATAAAACATTTTCGCATACCAAAACCTACAATACCCGAACCCACATACAAGTCCTCATATATCTAGTGGATTAATTAACCAAATTCAATCACTTCATTAACTACAATTACTCAAATAATTGCAACACGTTGGTAAGACTATCACCTAACATTTAAAATATCACAACACATGGTAAGGAGTAGTAGCTAAAGTCAAAATACTAACTAACATAGTAGCTACACAAGGTACTCGTGAGCAAACACACACATAGCAAAGAATAAGACAATAAGCGACACCAAAGATCAACAATAGCAATTCTACCGTCCGCCAATTCAAATTAATCAACGCAACACAAATCATGGCTAGAACGAGTACTAAGACTCGAGGATAACTAGACTCGACAATGGACAACTTGGCCTACGCACCAAACTTCACTGATACCACTAATGTAACACCCCCTTTCTAATCAACTATTATTTAATATATATAATATCGAGTTTTAAAAATTTAAATCATCGAAAGAGAGTGTCACACTTCACCGCTTATAAAAACAACCAACTTATAATCCAAAGGTGGCGTGAAGTCAACAAAATAATAGCACGATATATAGCACGATAATTTAGGACGGGCCCACAAGCACTGCTTTAGTTTACAAAGACCAAAATAAAATACCTCCAACACAATGGAGAATTATTAGTCTAGAATCATACTTAATACATCACCACGAATAGTCTAAAAACATAAAAATAGCAATAAAAGTAATACTACGCCTCTTCCTCCGTGCTACATATCGGAGTGACACGACTACTAGCAAAAGGGCATAAGAATGCCTTCACTGCGACACTGCAGCTGCACATAAAGAAGCAACACATGCAAAGAGGGTGAGTCTTTTATACAAATAATAATAATTAGAATAAGCAAAGGTATATTGGTCAGCGTGAACATCTAATCCACAACCACACAACACGTTATCGGTAGCACATCATCATATTTATAACGCATTCACAAAGGTATAACCATCAAAGAAACATCAATAACATATGTATGTGTTTATGCATGTAATGCAACATGCATGAGGATCCTTCACCACCGCAATTTGCCTTGAGGCACCCACCGCTTTGGACCAAGTCCCACACCGCTTTGGCCAAGCCTACACACCGCTTTATGCACATGCAATATGTGACTCTATGTCAATGCACCACAAACAACACTGTGCTACACAATATTTTATTATACACACCACTTTAATTATTTCTCAACTCAACTCACCAACAAATTAGCCTTGAGGCGTCTCTCTTCGCTTTTGGACCGAAGTCCCACACCGCTTTCACACTCCGCTTAGTTACAATTTAATTTATACTCTCACGTTACTAATTTAGCTCACAATCACTCCACCACACGAGAGTTGGACCAACTAACACCCTAGGGACCACAATACACCTAGGAACCACACTAGCGCCACGGCAGCCACTTTGCGCCCACCGTGACATACTAACACACCCACGCACAACAACCACTCAACCGGCGCACTAGGTCGCCACATTTGGCGCTGCACCCAAGACACACACGCACACACCCACGCCTTGCACAATCCCGGACGCACACGTACACGCGCGGCGCCCACATTTGGCGCCCGCTGCATACACACACACACGGATCGAGACACAGCGCACTGTGGCTGCCCGTTTTCGCGCCTGTGCCTCGCACACACACACACACAAAGACATCGCACTTGGCGCCTCGGTTGGCGCTGTGCTAACACACATCGCACACACGCACACGGGCATGCCATTTGGCGCGCCTCCCTGGTTCACTCACAATTTCCACACGCAGGCAGCCACTTTTGGTGCCTCCGCTCAAAGACACACACACCGCCTCTTGGCGCCAGATTGCTAGGCACTTGGCGCCAGCCGTAGCCAACTCCTCCTACTTGCACAATTCCTTTACACTTCAACAACACCAATTACGCAATGTTTTTGACACTTAATCCACATCATTCAAACAACAATCATCAGGCATTTCATCAATTATTTCCCAATCACCACATTCCACATACAACATCATTGAGGAAATTTCACAAACATTCTACATGCCTATTCAACAACACACTCCTTTCAACTTAATAGCAAACATGGCATTCCAATTAGACTCAAAACACAACATAATCAATCATTCAAACACTCCCTACACTGCCTACATACAATACAAATCCTAATGATTATTATAGGTATAGAAAGAACCCCATACCTCGAATAAACCGAAACAGAGCTCTCTCTCTGACGAGTCACCAACCGAACTACAAAGAATAACGAGCTCCTCTTCTCCTTTCCCACGCGCCGATCACGCTCTCTCCTTCTCTCTGGTATGGTCGCGCTGCTTTTCACCTCTTCTCTCTTCTCTTCTTGCGTTCCTTTTCTTCCAAGAGGGTGAATAAACACGAGATGGAGTCCACAAACAGCTTGAAAGGACGTCTAATCGAACTCGCAGTATGATTTCGAGTGGGAGGGTGGATTTTCGGGTTCGATCGTGGCTTGTGGATGGAGAACAAGGTGGAAGAGGGATGCGGATAGGTTTTTTTTCTCGCTTCGTGCGACTTCACGCCGAGGAGAAGGAGAGGTGGGTCGGTCAGCGTGCGTGGGGTGGGAATGCGTTGGGCTTAAATGAGTTGCGAGTGGGGTGCGCCAAACAGCAAACAGGGGGTGTATGCGAGTAAAAACAAAATTTCAAACATTCATTTTAAATACTCTTAGAGCCCAATATCACTATAACTATTATTTTAACATCTCAATTGACCAAAATAACTCCCTAAAGAAATGATATCTCCAACACTAGTATTTGAATAGAAATAAAATAAATACATAATATTCTTAATCATATATCACCAATAGCATATAAAAATACCATATTTTTATTTCTATTATTTTCTTCCACAATCTAATCCCCAATAATTTATTAAATAAATATCCAATAACTTTTAGGGCGTTACAGAGATGGTTGGAATGCATTTTCTAAATAACTTCTTTGAGATTTTTGATGCTACTTATGATGCTCCTGCAATGAATGCTGCTAAAATAAGTACTTGTGCTTTCAACAACTTTTCTTCAGGGTTTCATTACCTAGCTTATGTCTAAGCATTTGAATAAGTTCACCCTTGTATTTGAAGCTCCAACAGTATCATTATATGGACTAAGCTAGCCTATGTCTAGGATTTAGCTTGGATTTAACAAAGTTTTCTTTTATTAACTCACTTACCCATATTAGTTCTTGAGTTCATACCATAAACCATTTCTGTATTCATGATTCTACTTATTCTAAGCGATCAACCTCAAAATAAGCTTTTGAAAGAATTAGCATAGAAGAACTAAATTGCAAGACATCATAGATAACATAAAATTACTCAAAGTTTCATTATATAGTTAAAGCATCCCAACCAAGGGTAATTTAGCTCATGCTTGACATTGTTAAACACTTACAAACAAGAGAAAACATGCTTATAAGAAGGGAAATACAAGGGAGAAAAGATAAGTGGTACATTACACAATTGCTACTCCTTTGTACTTTCTGCCTAACAATGTTGGGGCAATGAACCTTTCAGCAACAGAACCGCAACAAGAAAAGTAACCTAAGGTAGAGAGAAGTTGTCACTTTCTCTCTTTCCTTACAATTAAAGCAAACTATAATCTAAGTGAAGTAAAACTTGAGTGACGATCTTGATGAAGAGAATAAGGAGTATTTATAGGCTCCATGAATGTGTTGCCTTTGGCGCCAAGTAGCTCAAGCAGCTCATCCACTTGCTCAAATGTGATTGATGGGAAGCTTCACCAACTAAGAAAGGAGGTCCAATAACCTTATGCCAAGTGTACTTGTGAAGATCCAACTTGTTGGTGAGATGCATGAACTTGAAGCCGTATCCTTGCCACTTGTGCAACTTGCACTTGCAACTTGACATGCTGACGTCATCATCAAATGCTTGGAGCAATGAGTGAGAATTGTGTTGCTGGTGCATGATTCTGTCTCTGCTTGAATCTCTATTGCTGGTGCTATGACTGCTGGATGCATTGCAGGTGCAATGATTGCTGACAACAGTTGAACAAACACATCAAAAATACCACAAGTCATAGAAATTAATGCTTATGCAATTCAAAGCAAGAGATATGTGAAATTGTTCTTCATTCTCTTATTTGGCAATGCAAAACTACTTACATTCAATAATTCAATTTTAAGAGCTAAATAACTCTATATAACATAGAATTATCAATTGTGTACCATTTTGCTTGGAATTTAACAGAGCTCTACAATATTATACCCCAAAAGCTCTATTTAACTTTATTACAATGTACCTTTATTTTTTTGTTACACATGAAAAGAAAGCAAAAATTAAGAGCTTACAAAGAATGGCATAGGAGTATAATGGATGAAAACGGAAGTAGAACAAATTGGAAATCAATGTTTCAAGAAAAACAAATTGGAAGTCAATGTTTAAAAGAATGGCATAGTTTGCAGGTACGTGGACATTAAAAGGAAGAAAAACAAATTGGAAATCAATGTTTCACAGATTATAAATAGCAATTAGAAGTAAACTGGGCATTGGAACTGACGGATATTGGAGAGCCTGAAAAATCCATGGTAATTGAGATCATCTCATATCTTGAACATTGATGATAAATCGATGGTAATAATTCAAATGCCTTAAATATGGGAATGTTAAAATGGTATTCACGGAGGGTCACGTGATGCCTTTTTAATATTTTTGTTGAGATGTTTTTAACCATATGATCTAATATCTATTTATCTATTTATACAAACAAACTTCCTACAAAATTATCTTTTTAGATCTCTTATTAACAAGACACATATTCAATTTAGGGGTAAAAATGTCATTACCCTCTCTTTCTTTTTCTTTTTACACTCTCTTTCATACTTTTTTTCTCTTTTTTCTTACTTTCTTTCCTACTTTTTACTTTCTCTTACACTTTCTTTCTTCCTTTTTTCTCTTTATTCTTACACTCTCTTACTCCTTTTCTCTTTTCTCCTACACTCTCTTTCTTCATTTTTTTTCTCTTTACTTTTATTTTTCCATAAACAATTTTTTTCTTTTTTTTCACTTCACTTTAGTTTTTTTTAGCTAAATTTCTAAATTTATACAAACACTACTCTACTTAAATTACTCTACTAAAATTATCTTTTATTTTTCTCTCAAATCATTTACACTCTTATTGTTAATCTACTATCACCTCTTATTGATAATCTACTATACATATTTTACTATCTATTATAATCTACTAATCAACTAAAATAATTAACTGAAACTATGAGATAACTGTAATGATAAATAAATAAATATGGGATAACTGCACTAATATAAAAAAATACAAGATAATATTTGTCGTTGATAATTAAATTTTTTGAAGACTATTATAAACCTACTATGTAAAAAAAACGATTTAATGTCTATTTACTATTGATTAATCTAATATCTATTTATCTAATCTAATATCTATTTATACAAACAAATTCTTACAAAATTACCACTTTAGATCTCTTATTAACAATACACATATTCAATTTAGGTGTAAAAATGTCATTACCCTCTATTTCTTTTTCTTCTTACACTCTCTTTCATACTTTTTGTTCCCTTTTTTCTTACTCTCTTTCCTACTTTTTACTTTTCTCTTACACTCTCTTTCTTCCTTTTTTCTCTTTCTTCTTACACTCTCTTTTTCCTTTTCACTTTTCTCCTACACTCTCTTTCTTCATTTTTTTTCTCTTTACTTTTATTTTTCCATAAACAATTATTCTCTTTCTTTTCACTTCACTTTAGTTTTTTTTAACTAAATTTCTAAATTTATACAAACACTACTCTACTTAAATTACTCTACTAAAATTATCTTTTATTTTTTCTCTGAAATTTGTTTACACTCTTATTGTTAATCTATTATCACCTCTTAATGATAATCTACTATCTACTATAATCTACTAATCAACTAAAATAATTAACTGAAACTATGAGATAACTGTAATGATAAATAAATAAATACGGGATAACCGCACTAATCATAACTATATTAATTCACGAGTTGTACACATAAGCGCCCACATAGGACCAATCAAAAAATGACACACACATCTCCTGAAAAATATGTGGCACGCCAAGTGTCTTTTAACCAAATGATCGCTTGATCTATTCGATGGTTCTCCTTCCATCACGCTTAATTATCATTGATCTAATTAACTGTTACAATTTCAAAGCCACGCATAATACATTAATGCTCCCAAGACAAAGATCAAACACCATTTTAATGATAATAACACACGGTAATTGAATCTTAATTACCTTACTAATGCGAAGGATCAAAATTAAAGTCGAAATATATGCTTTTCAATTTCAAGTAAATGCTCTTTAAGCCGAGTATATGCCTTATGATTCCAAATATAACGGTCAACACATTTTAACCACATCCTAAAATTGTTGGATGGAAATTTAAATCTTTTAATTCCTTTGAATTCCAAATGAAAACGGAAACCTGCAAATGAATACAAATCTTCCATTGACATTTTTTTAAGGAATCGTTTGATTATTTCAACTGTACAAATTGATTGACAACCGTGACAGAAGGAAACTTACGAATTCAGAGAATCCGTATCCTCAGGTTCATGGTGGAGACTGGAGGTGGTGGTGAGTTAATTCCCTTTCTCTCCCTATTTTATCTCCATTTCTATTTTGATTTTTTTACCCTTTGATTCTTCAATCTTTTTATGGATATAGTTTAAACTTTCTTTATTCACTCACGGTTGTTTGATTTTTTTGTGTTTGCTCTGCCATTTGATTCCTTCCTCATTGTGAACTTCTAAGCGAGCGACGAACAGAAAGCCACATTGGGGAGAGATGAAGAAGAATATGGTGGAGAAAGAGACACTTATTCTTTTGCTGTCAATTAGTGTTGCTGCCATGGTGTTTGATGAAATGTCTAACCTTGGTATAGGCAGGATTTGTGGTCCCGTTGTTGATTCTATCAAAGAAATGGCTAATAATCTTAAAGTGGAGTACATTGCTATTTTTTTAATTACTTTATAAAATATTTCTATACCATTAACAATGTGAAATAACCATTTAGCGTAATTGTCTTTAAATTTTAGCATATTTGTCTGTATAATTCATTGTATGTTGCCATTAACTTTGTTCATCATTATTCTTGAAATCAACCTCATTATCAACCCAACTCATTAAAAAAACCTCATTATAAACCAAATATCATTGCTTATATTAACTTAAAAATGGATTATTATAAACCTAGCATTGTTTTAATTTTTGTTGTCTTATTGATAATTTCATATATTTGTTCCTGACTTTTTTAATGTGCTGTGTTGCTTTCATTTCCAATTTAATTTGTTTGTAGTTTCCAATTTATATTAGATGATAATCAAATTGTTGTTATAGCATTTTCTTTGCAAAAATAGTATTCATCTATTTTCAATTTAACTATCCAAAGACACTAGATCGAATTTTTGGGTTTCACATCATATATTATTGCTTTATTGTTTAATATTATGAATGTACTAACCAAAGAGAGAGGAAAAGAGAGTGGAAGTGAACATTTTAATGAGATGTGTGTAATCTTTTGCAATTGGCGTGTGCTACTCGAGAATTCAATCAAGGTTGCTCGTGTATGTACTTTCTTTTATATATTGTGGGCTGATTTTGAAGTAGCTGTGGTGAAAATAGCTAATAGTTTCTTTTACCTTTGCCTCTAATAGTAGGTACTTCAAACACTGAGTCACAAGTAACATTGGTTGCATTGGAAGGACAAGTTTGGTGAGGAGATGAAGAATAACTCTAGACATGCTGGTGTAAATGTAGTGTTTAATATTGTAATTTGCTTTATTTCTTTTTCTTTATGCTACCCTCTAATGGACGTGGATCTGGGAATCGAATGTCTGAAATTTACTTTTGTAACAGTTGCTAGGTTCAATATTATGAGAATGAAAATTTACTTTATTGATCTTAAGGATGTTCATTCTGGAATTCAGGTATAAGGATGTTCATTCTGGAATTCAGGTATATAGACTATGTTTTTGGAAATCAGACTGAAGCAAGAGCATTTTCTAAAGTAATTTTCTAATATATTCACAATGTGTTTTTTTTATAATGGGTGCCAACTTTAATTTCATTTGTTTTCTTTTTCCAGATTTTGCAAAGCAACTGTCCTGGGTTAAAACGAAACAATAGTCATTGAGCTACGAAGTAGACGATGGTATAGAATCACAGTAACATCACGGGGCTGCATGGCTGTGAATGGATTTTTTTTAAAGGAATTAGCGAAAAGGATGACTCTGAGGAGTAAATGGAACGAGACAGGGTACATTTCATTTTAAGGGTAAATATGGCAAAGAATTGGAAATGCCTCTCGATGTGCCAATAAATAGTGCAATGCAGTTGTGTTAGTCCCACTAATAAACTGGACGAACATTGCTTCCTATTACTATAATTTGGCTTCTAAAAACAAATAGTGCAATGTAGGTTGTGTTAGTCCCACTACTTATATTGTTTAGCCATTATAAAATAATAATAGATCAATCTATATAAAGCACAAATACATAATCATAATAATTTACAATACATATCAATATCTATTTACATAAGATATTCATGATAAAATATTTTCAAATTAAATTAAGAAAAAATACAACGTTGCTGCACACCTCCATCAAACAATAAGGTAGCTACTTCAATATTTCAAGAAGGTGAATGCTCTAAACATAAATTGTAAATCGTAGCTGCTTCAAAATAAGGTAAATCGTAAATCGGTCATTTAGCTTCAAGCTAAAACGTATTCATTATTTCCCTATTTCGAAATAAGGAAAAGAAGGGGAATGATGGCATTGAAGCTTCCCATTGGTTCAATAGTTTGGACTAATTGATAAGATTATGGGTCTAATTCCTTTGTAGTAGGAGGTAATCTTTGAAAAACTCCGGTTGTATATTTTCTTCAAGGAAATAAGAAGTTCAGGGTCTTGCGTCAAAAAAGGTGTATGCTACATTTGTTTTCCATTTTTTATTGATGCCACTTATTTTGTTGACCGAAAATAGAAATCCTTCACTTGATGTCATTTAGTTTTGTTGTGTGGATATGGAAATCTTTTGCATGTTTGAGATACATATTTACAATTAGAATTCTCTAACCGTGTGTCTCCTGGTTATAATCCAATCAATACAAAGGATCTTTTTAGCATTATCGAAAATGCAAGCAATATTGTGAACTTAGTATTTGCATATTATATATATATATATATATATATATATATATATATATATATATATATATATATATATTTTATACTATTGTTCACTTAGCATTATTCTTTAAGTATAGTGAGCTAGGTAGCAGAGAGTCAGCATCAAATATTGTGTTGCTCCTTCTTTACGGGTCAATTTAGAATTGTCATTATTGTCATCATTAAATTGTTGTGGTTAGGTTCTAAGTAGGTTGTCCGTCATCGTATATTCCAGTTATATATGTCAATGTCTTTGAGTAATCTTGGACGCTAGCTAGCTATATAGTCCTGTCAATAAATGCAAATTATGATTACCACTACCATCAAATAAGACTCTTTTTTTTGGTTAAAAAATCAAACATATGTAACATTACACAATTTTTTTAGAGATCTAATTAAATAAAAAATTACCAAATTCGTGTTTATTTTTTAATCTACTCTGTCAATCAGCAAATGTAAATTCTTTTTTTCCTTCAAAAAACACAAATACATCATTATAAATATCTACAACACATACATACAAACATATATATATATATATATATATATATATATATATATATATATATATATATATATATAACATTTTAATAGTAAAATAATTTCAAATAAAATTAAAAAAATAGAAAATGTATACCCGTGCTGGCACGGGTGATACATACTAGTATATAAAAAATACAAGATTAATATTTGTCGTTGATAATTAAATTTTTTGAAGACTACTATAAACCTACTATGTAAAAAAAAGATTTAATGACTATTTAAACTATTGATTAATATTTAAAATAAATATTTCTTATTGATAATCTTCTATCTACTATAATATACTATTCAACTAAAATAATCAATTGAAACTACGAGATAACTGCACTTATATATAAAAAACACAGGATAACTGCAGTGATATATAATAAAACACGAGATTAATATTTGTCATTGATAATTATAATTTTTGAAGACTACTATAAACCTATTATCTAAAAAAACAAGAAGGCTTAATGACTATTTAAAGATTAATACCTAAAAAAGACAAATAATTGTCACTGATAAATATTTCTTATTGATCATCTACTATCTATCTTTTACTATCTACTATAATCTACTAATCTACTATCTACTATAATCTACTAATCACCTAAAATAATTAATTGAAACTACAAGATAACTGCAATGATAAATAAAAAAATACGGGACAACTGCACTGATATATAAAAAACGGGATAACTGCAGTGATATATAAAATAACGCTTGATTAATATTTGCAATTGATAATTATATTTTTTGAAAACTATTATAACCCTACTATCTAAAAAACCAAGAAGACTTAATGGCTATTTAAACCACTAATCATTAATATTAAAGAAATATTTCTTATTGATAATTTACTATCTTACTTTTACCATCTACTATAATCTATTAATCAACTAAAATAATCAATTGAAACTACGAGATAACTGCATTGATATATAAAAAAACACGGGATAACTGCAATGATATATAAAAAAACAAGAGATTAATATTTTCCATTGATAATTATAATTTTTGAAGACTACTATAAACCTACTATCTAAAAAACAAGAAGGCTTAATGACTATTTAAAATGATTAATACCAAAAAAAAGATAAATAATTGTCACTGATATATAAAAAATACGGAATAATTATTTTTTATTGATCATCTACTATCTATCTTTTACTATCTACTATAATCTACAAATCAACTCAAATAATCAATTTAAACTATGAGATAACTGCACTGCACTCACACATAAAAACACGAAATAGTTGCAATGATATATAAAAAAATACGGGGATAATCAATAATAATATATACATATATATATATATATATATATATATATTCATAAATGGGATAACTTCATCGATATATATATATATATATATATATATATATATATATATATATATATATATATATATATATATATATATATATATATATATATATATATATATATATATATATATATATATATATATATATAAAACACACGGATAAAAATACCGATATATAAAAAAACCGGATAACTGCATAATTGTTTTTAAATTATACTTTAACATTTTTAGGTTTTAATATTCATCTATCTTCTATTTGAAACTCTTTTTTTTTATCTACTTTAAATTTGTTTTTATTTTCACTGGGTAATGTTCTGACTATTTAAATACTATCTAAGTTCGTTCATAAAAACAACATGACAGCACCCGTGTGTATGCACGGGTATGCTACTAGTTAATTAATATTAATGGTTGTGACTTGGTGTAAGTCATTTAACTTACACTTGGTCTATCTATCTATCTATTCATATTCATATTTATATTTATATATTTTTTACAAAAATATTTTGCATAAAATTTGGTTGTGTATTTTTTGTAATCCATTCGATTTATAAAAAAAATTAATGGATGAATCACAAACGTCCATAAATTAAAAGGATGTATCCAATACAATTCATTAGTATTTGTTTTGTAACAGACGGATTGGATGAATTTTACTATAGACGGATCGGATATCTAGTTGACAAATAAATGACACCTCTAGTTATGAATCTTATGATCACAAATTTAACAGTTCACTTTTAAATACAATTGATTAAAAATTATAGTATTTGTCAAAAAAAATTATAATATGTTAAAAGAACAGAGTTTAATAATTATATATTATGTCGGTCAAAAAAATAATTATATATTATGGTGCATTTTTTTACAGAAGAACTTTCAATTTGTTTCATTCAAATAAAGAGTTATAGTACAATTTGGAATATAATTAAATATCGTGGGATTATGCAATAAAGGGAGTGTGCAATGGTATCATTGTGCAAGTCAGACATCCTAACCAGGTTTGCACGACATATCTGTCCCCACCAATCATCTACAGAACACTCAAATTTTATTAATCAAAAAAAGAAAAAGAGAATACAAACAAGACGACACTACTATATCTGTCGGTCCACTTTTTATATTGTGTTAACTTGTGTATTTTTATTTTATTAGATTCGGCCTTATATATTGATTTCAAGCAATTCGATATTGTATATTGCTATATCTTTGTATGTATTAACTAAGAGATTACTCTACAAAATAAAAATAACAACGACCAATGAAACATATATGTGTTAATTTGAACTTAAAAGGTGAAATTGATAATTTGAATTTACAATTTTTTTTATTTGATGAGAAACTGTTAAATCTCTCAATTGAGAAAAATATTCTCTGATTTTTATTGATTATGAAAAATTTGATTTGATTACAAAAGTGAAGCTGCCAAGCTGGTAAAGGCTTTATATAGCCATAAAAAGATTAACTTATCTTAACCTAGATCCAACAAACTATAACAAACTACATTGACTTAGTAAAATTAATTAAGTTAGATAAACAAACTGATAATTCAAAATACTCCAAGATAAGATAAAACAAATCCTAAAATCTAGATAAGATCAAATATCTTAATTCTATTATTCTAATAGAAACTCTTACTTTGCTTAAAAAAAATAGAAACTCATACAAAAATTTAATTTTTTTTAAAATAAAATAAAAATGAGATTAAATTAAAATTTAAATATTTTCTCTTTGACCAAAAAATGTAAATTTAAATATTCCAGAAAAAGGAGAGAATCTGTGAAAGCAATGAATGCGGAAGAAGTAGAATGATTAAACTGAATTAGAAGGCGGTGTTGGAATCCGAGGAGGAGGAAGAGAAGGAACCTCTCTCTCTCTCTCTCCTTCAATTTCAAATACTAACAACGATTTCAGTGTTGTTATTCCTATTGTTGGTGCTCTTCTTCGCTGTATGCTTTCTCTCTCTTCTCTCTAGACTTCAACCACTGTTCCAACGGACTCCTTTCACTTTCTCTCTCTTCCTTTCACCTAAAAACTCAAACTTTTCGATTCTCTGACGCTTTTCGTTTGCAACCGGTGAGTTTTTGGATCTGGGTTTTTCTAGTTTTTGCTGTTTTTACTTGTTATTGTTGTTTCTTAGCTCTTTTTTGTTTCTGGGTCTTGCTGCTTTTGACTTTTTTTTTGAGTTCATTAAATTATAATTAATAGGGTTGGTTTGATTCTTGTTGAAATAGCAAAAAAAGTGATTTTTTTTTGTGGGGGTTTTTGTTTGGTTTCTGGGTCATGCTGCTTTTGACCTTTTGCTTTCAAAGTTCATTAAGGAACAATTAATGGGTTGATGTGATTCAGGTTGGAATAGCGAAATTTTTCTTTTTGGGATTTTGGTTTTGATTTTTCAGTTTGAATTTGCCGGAAGAAGCTGTTTCTAATTGATTTTGTAGCTTTTGTGATCATAGTCAAAACTCAGAAGTGATTACTGGGAAGGGTTATTTGCTATTATTCACATGTTTAGTTTCTTATACTTTTTCCGGTTTTGTGAAGTTGCTGATGTGAGTCTCATTGTCCCTTTTTGCAGATTCAGACTGATTCAGATTCAACTTTGTTATACTTGTTCAAACATTTTGACTTTTAGAAGAGAGGGTTTTGTTGTGTAAGCAAGAAAAGTAAAGGTTGAAATTTGGGTTTTGTTTTTGTCAAAGAGGCCGTCGCTCGTGTTTTCTGGTAAAAGGAGTTTCAACTACTCAACAAAGTGTTTTTCTAGGGTTAGTAAATTGATCTGTTGCTGAAGAATTGGTATGGCTGTTGCCAAGAGCAACAGCTGTAGTGAACCTAGTACTTCATACAATTGCTACAAAGTAGCAGGCTTGAGTGAGACCATATTAGACACAAATGATACCTCGAATTTGAAAGATCGATATGTTCTCGGGAGCAATTAGGTTGGGGACAATTCGTGTAATTAGAGAATGCTCAGATAGGTTGACAGGAGAGGTTTTAGCTTGCAAATCAATAGCTAAAGATAGGTTGGTTACTTTAGATGATCTAAGGAGTGTGAAACTTGAAATTGAGATTATGACTAGGCTATCTGGGCATCCGAATGTCGTAGATCTTAAGGCGGTTTATGAAGAGGAAGATTTCGTTCATTTGGTGATGGAGCTTTGTGCTGGAGGAGAGCTTTTTCATCGGTTAGAGAAGCATGGACGGTTTTCTGAATCGGAAGCTAGGGTTCTCTTTAGGCACCTAATGCAGGTTGTTTTGTATTGTCATGAAAATGGGGTTGTTCATAGAGATTTGAAGCCTGAGAACATTCTCTTAGCGACGAGAGATTTGTCGTCTCCAATCAAATTGGCAGATTTTGGGCTTGCAACCTACATTAAGCCTGGTATTGATTTCTTTCCTTTTTGCATGTTGTGGATTATTAATTTATCTGTAATTACCTTTTAAGCACCAACATAGACACATACACACGACACATGATACCGACACTGACACATTTTCTATAATTACCTATGAAACACCAACATAGACACACACACACACACAACACTGACACATAGACATCGATAACAATCTGAGAAAATGGAAGTTATTGAATGTAACCATGTGTCGGTGTATGTCAGACACGTCTTCAATCAGAAATGTCGGTGCTACATAGATAATTACCTTTGCTACTATGAATATGTATGGTGTTTATGTTTGAATATCCTGCTTTGTTTAAGCAGGGCAAAGTTTGCACGGTTTAGTTGGGAGTCCATTCTATATAGCTCCCGAGGTACTGGCTGGTGCGTATAACCAGGCTGCCGATGTCTGGAGTGCAGGAGTTATTCTTTACATTCTGTTGAGTGGGATGCCTCCATTTTGGGGAAAGACCAAATCGCGTATATTTGAAGCTGTTAAGGCAGCTGACCTGAGATTCCCATCAGAACCTTGGGATCACATATCCGAATCTGCTAAAGATTTGATTAGAAGAATGCTGCGTACAGAAGCTTCTCGAAGGCTAACTGCGAAAGAAGTCTTAAGTAAGTTTACTACTTTCTGCTGAAGCTAACTTAGACTCGTAAACTGGAGAAAGAAACCGAAAAACCCTAAAATTCTCTTTTTTCTGCTATTATCGCTACAGCCACTATGGCCAATACTCAAATATCTGCCACCGTTGCTGTAATAATGAAACATAAATACGGGGCGGTTTTCATAGCGGTTTGTTCAAATTCAACTGCCCTATAGTGCTATATAGCCTAAGCCTATATTTGACGACACTGATGTCAACGCGATATGACCAAAACACTCCTTATAAGGGATCTTCACCCGTTGGGCTAGTCTTCGGGGTTTAGCTAGGCCTAGCCCAAATTTTAAGAAAAAAATCAATGTAGAATCATTATTACTATGTTATTGAACACATTATAAGTTATAACTTATTTGGAGCTTGAACTTTCCCTTTCTAGATCATTGCTGGATGGAAAGCAATCAAACAAATCCCGAACAACCAAGTGAACATAGAATCGGAAGTTGTGAAGAATGGAATGTTGGAGGCAGCTCATTCTCTCCCTCCTTTATGTCCAGGAATCAGGACATCAGTTTCGGAAACGGAACGCCCACTTGTGATGCTCAATCACCTGCATTCACATGTAGATCATCGTTCTCTTCTTTGAGAGTGGAAGCAGTGACTCCTTTAGTTTCTAGCGGTTTTTCATTTCAGAGCGCAGACGATCCAACTGAGTTGGAATTTTCTACACCTGTTGCTTCCATGCTCAGCTTTTCATTTCTCAGCCCTAGTCCTGTTGTTGAGCAGAAGAATTGTAAATTAGAATGCTCAGCTGACATGCCAGATGGAAATGGAATTGTTGGAGGTATGTTAATAGTTTTCCATTTTAACCGTCTTTATCAATGTTATAAAAACTCAGATCAGTCATCGAGTCAGTTAGGGAAATGCTTTTAAAACCAGATCAGAAATTGAACTGGCGAGACCTCCAGGTCATGGTTCAATTGGTTCACTCGGTTCAACCATAGTTTCAAATGATGACTAATAAAAATACAAAGTTTTAAGTTTTGGGGAAAAAGTAAATAAAAAATAAAATCATTTCAAGAGGTTCAACTCGGTTCAATTGGCAGTTCAAATGTTGTCGAATCCGGTTCAGGGCGATTCAACTGGACTGTTGTCCAAATGGGTTGAACCAACTGCCAAATTGATCCTTGTAGTGATCCGGACCGTTTTCATTTTGATCCGTCTAATCTGAACTCCTAATTACATCTATGGTCAGTAGTCTTTACTTTTTTGTTAGCTCCTTGGTCTGAATTTTATTTACAATCGATGGCAGAAGCAAACTTGGGAGAATTACTTCTACAACCAGATTCTTCTCCTCATGATGTTAAAGAAATGGAACAGAAGCCATTAGAGAGTAAAAGAGCAAGTGGAAATAGAGCATTAGGAATGCATAGTAAGAGAAACAGAACAATTGGACTTGGTGAATGTGTGCAACTTGATTTTGTGGTTACTGAATCAGTAATTCGTTGGTCATCTTGCACTCAACTCAATACATCTTTGAGATCTTCTCTTGTCTGCTAAGTGGACTCATTAGTCAAATAGCTTTTCTCTTGTTTGCAAATTTTGTCTCCCTAAACACTTTTGTATATGTAACTTGATTTTTGATTTGCATTGTTTGTTAGACTATATGTATCTTATGTTTTGTGCATGGTTGGTTTTGTGGTGGTTTAATGATGTTTTTGTTTGAGAAATTGTATTGTGTATTATTTGTGAATGGATCAGTCCAGTGTGCAGTGAAATCTCAACTATCCATTGAGTAAGACAGAAAGTGAAGGAGAAATATAAAAAACTGAAGAGAGGAGATTGAATGGTGTAGATTTAACACTTGACAGTGTCTAGTGAAAAGTCTACTTCTTGTATTATTTGCTCTTATCTTGTGTTTTCTCCTTCTCTTTTTTCCTTCTTATGTTATACTCCCTCCGTTATTTTTTTTTGAAACAGTCTAATTACTCCCTCCGTTGTTGAATATAAACAAAAATTAGTTAACGAACATTTATGTATCTGGTCTACATTTTGGACCATATACATTAATTTTTGTTGAATTTTTTTTGCTTATATTCGGTAAGAGAAAGGACCTAGGGGCTGGATTTGGGGTGTGTTTGGAATAAGTACATGTTACATGTGAATGAGCTATTTTTAGTTTATTGCAAAAAATAGCTTAAAGATAAGGTGTGTTTGGAAAGTGTGTGACATGAATGTATTGTTAAGTGTTTATTTGGGATGGGGACCACTATTAGTTGAATTAAATGTTTTGATGAAGGATCTAGGAAGGTAGTTATGGTTGTAATGAATTGGGTGTGTCAACTCACATGACAATGATTAATGAGTGCACATTGGAATATGCGGTTTGTGGAAAGTGGAGGGTAGGTGGCTTTGTCATTATACGCTAGGACAAAGTCAATGCCATTTTTTTTATTTTTTTTATATAAATGGCTCTACCTCATGACATTAAAGAAGGTTATTATTATTAGGCTAAATTACTATTTGGTCCTTTATCTTTGGTCTTAATTTTGTTTTGGTCTTTTATCTTTTTTTTTCTCGTTTTGGTCCCTCATGTTTTATTTTTATGTCAATTTGGTTCTTTTTTTGTAATTTTCCATCCATCACCTTAACAGACGTCACACTGGTAGTTAACTGTTGACGTGTAATCATTAAATGACATGGCCAATGGAGAACCAAATTGAAACAAAAAAGAAACATAGGGGACCAAATTGAAACAAACACAACATCAATCACACTCTCCATCTTCTTCCTCCTTCATCTTCTTTTCCGGCAGCCACCACCACCTCCGGCGAGCCACCACCACCCACCGCCACCCTCCCTCCACTGCCACACCACCACCACCACAACACCAAAATAGAATTCTAAATCACAATACCAATCTTAAATCCCAAAATCCCAAATCTCAAATCCCAAATCCAAAAGATAAATCATCAAGAGACAAACACCATGAAAATAGTTTTTTCTCCTTGAAAAGATAGCAAAATGTAGAACCAACCATTTTATGCCATGAGCAAGAGCTGAAGCACCGATTGTATATTCTAGAATCAAAGACTACCAACCAACCAACCAACCAACCCTGAGATCAAGAACAATGTATAAATCTTAGATATGTCCTCTATAACGAAAAATGAATAAAGAATAAATAATCATTCACATATGTCCTCTATCTTTAAATGCAATTTTCTTCTTTTAAAAAAAAATGGAGGATTTGAAAAATTGGTCAGATCCTACGTAGAAGGTAGCGTGAGCATTTTGCCATGAACCCCATTGTAATGGCCCACTGTGGAGAAACATGAAGTTGCTGGTTTTTTTTGGTTTGAAACCAAATTAATTGGGGATTTGAAACCAAATTTAGGGATTTGAAAAATTGGGGATTTTGGGTTTGGAAGAGATGATTTTGTCTCATGAAATAATAGTTAAAAAATGATTGATTTGTGGTGGTGGTGGTGGTGGCTCGCCGGAGAAGAAGAAGATGAAGATGGAGGAAGAAGATGAAGAGTGATTTATTATGTTTTGTGTTTTGTTCAATTTGGTCTCTTATGTTTTTTTATTAGTTTCAATTTGGTCCCCCATTGGACATGTCATTTAATGAAGACACATCAGATTAGACATTTAGGACGTCACGTCAGCAGTTAACTGCCAGTGTGGCGTCCGTTAAGGTGATTGATGGAAAATTACAAAAAATGACCAAATTGACACAAAAATGAAATATGAGGGACCAAAACGAGAAAAAAAAGATAAATGACTAAAACAAAATTAAGGCTAAAGATAAAGGACCAAAACAATAATTTAGCCTTATTATTATTATTATTATTATTTATTATGAAAATAACCAAAACTATAGAAAGGAAAAATATGAAGAAGATAAGAACATGAATAAATATGAAAGATGAGAGTTTTTCTATTCATTTCAAGTGTATCCATACACATATGAGATAGCCCTATTTATAGGGTATGAATAGGCAAGTGAGTGGTCTATCATCAAAAGCCACTACACAAGGGAGTAAAAAGAGGGAAGGAGAAAGCTAATGGACATCCACTAATATAAATATTCATAACACTCCCCTTGGATGTCCCGATGGGATATGCCTCATTAAAAACCTTACTAGAAAAAACCTAGTAGGATAAAAATCTAGTGAAGGAAAAGAGTATAATATCCTGTCGGTGTGAACTGCCTCGTTAAAAACCTTTCCAGGAAAACCCTGTGGGACAAAACCATGGAAAAGGGAAACAGAGTGCAGTTTTTCTCCCCCTGATTGAATCATCACTAAAGATTATGAATTTCAATATTTGGAGTTTCTCCCTGAGTGCATATGGAACAATCTACTCCACTCACACTTGTGATTGTATCCTCTTTTAATGGAACTTTGCGATCGAGTATTATCTTCAAAACATCTTCCTTGAGAATCACAGCATTGGACATGAAATGAAAAAGCAAGAACCATAGATTGTTTTATAGATCATAAAGATATTTCAGTGTCACCACATGTAGATAATAGCTGACTTGTAATCTGACTTGATCTAGATAGGAAAAATACTGTATATCTGCATGGTTAATTTGTGTAACATACATAAAAATGATTTATTCATTACAATAGCCAAACATAAATATCCATCTTACCCCTTTTCTGATGTATTTTGGTTTGTGATATGCATGCGTGCTTTTATTGTCTTTGAGACTAAGATATTTTATATATTCTTATCACACAACTCAAGTAGTCAATATGAATAATTTCTGCAGATCAATATGAGTCCCTTTTTTTTTTCAAAAGATATATTTTTCTTTATATCTTGAATCCTTCTAGGATTTTCCATGTAGAGGTCAACTACAGGTTCAACCTCAAAATCCATCAGATATAATTTGAGGTCATTCATCTAGAGCTCTTTCTTTGAGTTCCAATAATAGCAAACTATAGCAAATTCATGTATTGATATTTTCATATAACTCTATGGACCAGCTGTGTCATTTTTATATCCCTCGTTTAGAATATATATTGAGATGATTATATCACATGTGTTCAAATTATATCATCTCATGGTGGTACTGATTCAATTTGTGTAATCATCCCGAGAATCCAATAAGTGTGGACTGGAATATTAAATCCTTTAGGGATCTTTAAATAATTATGACTATCAACAAATAAGTTGTAGCAATATTCAACTTGTGAAAATTGAGCTCCTTCATGTGCCACAAGGCTAATTAAGTACTGAAAAGTACTCACATCCATCCTTGAGCAACATGTCGAGTTTTGTATCTCACAATTTCACCATTCTCATGCTGCTTTCAATTTTGGCCAATTCACATTGTCTACAATCTATAGTAGACTTTGGTTCATGATCCTCACTACTATTTATCACATTTAGCGCTATATTTAGTAAGAACATCGTCAACGTTGACTTCGTTTCGGTTCCATTGTATTTCATTTTTGACATAATTCATTGAGATCTCATTAATTTCATAACTTTTCAGTACACGATCGGTTCTTCAGGCGAATCAGAATGTCAATTATGTCTGAATACTCTTTTAGAGTTTCTATATCCTCGCTTTGACCATTTTTTAGCTCCTTGTGTTGTTCGGGGATTTTCATCTTTGGAACCGATTGGTCTACACGCTTCAAGCGCGATTGAGACTCATTTGCAATATTAGATTGTCCAACAGGGACATCCATTCTATTGGAGCATTAGCAGCTTATATATATGATTTGGTCACACCTTTTGGATTAGTGAATGCATTTGGTAGATAATTTGCTAAGCTTTGCAAATGATTTATCTTTTGAACTTCTAGTTTACATTGTTTAGTTTGAGGATCAATATTAGATAATGATAATTCATTCCAACCGATCTCTTTTTACAGCTACTTATTCTCCCCCCTAATGTTGGGAAATCAAATTCTTCAAATGATAATCATCAAACTAGACTATAAACAAGTCTCCAATTGTTGGCTCAAGATGCTATATTATACATGGAGATTTATATCCAATATATATTTCAAAACTTCTTTTAGGACCCATCATAGTGCATTGCACATCAAAAAAATTCTAAGATGGGAAATATTAAGTTCGTGACCAAAATCAAATGTAAAGGGGAAGAGTTGTGATAACTTGTTGGCTTGATGCGAATCAATATTACAACATGTAAAATTGCATGTTCCCAAGTAGAAATTAGAACTTCTTATCTCATAAGTATTGGTCATGTAATTAACTTTAGACGTCTAAATGGTTATTCAAGACCATTTTATGAATGAACGTATAACGTGTGATATCAAATATCAATTTTAATAGACATGCAATACTTATCATATGCTTTCAAGGTAATTCACATAATGACCTCTTTCTCAAATTAGTTGAGCAAACAATCTCACAAACTTACAGTTTGTGAGTTCACGACAAATATATAATATATATATATATATATATATATATATATATATATATATATATATATATATATATATATATATATATATATATATATATATATGTATCCATCTAGTTGATGCATCAATTAAAACCACAAATATCTAAATGATCCACGTTTACAAATATCATATTATATCAGTTCTAGAAATATGAGAGCCTTATTATTCTCAAATTGCCAATTTCCTTTGGGAATTATTGAACACAAAATTTAGTAGATTGAAGAAACTACTGCCTCTTCAATACAAGTTCACATAGAAATTTTAACCATTATTCGCATCATAATATACTCGGGATGACCCAACTGATCTTGCAAACAACTAAATTATTATATGTAAACTTCTGGTTTACAACAACATGTGCTTCAATTGCACATATATAAGTGTAGTACAAATCAGAGGAAAAAGTAGACAATTTTTCCACTACACTTATTTTATCAAAAATATGTCTCGTTATATAAAAATATTCAGTATCTCCTTCATCTCTCGTTTCAATATGATTTCTATTTATATGCATATATTTGAAACTTAATAAATTTCTACGAGACTTAGGGGAATATAATGCATTCTCATTCTGTAAATTTGTTCCCCCAGATAACAGTATATTAGCTCTTCCGGAGCCTTCAATTATATTTTTTCATGCAACATTTTTATTTGGAATTACAAGCAAAAGAAAGAAGAAAAATGACATTTTCCCATAAGATACTAAACCACTATTAGGAATAACAAAGGTCACACTCACAAATGATACTTAAATAGGATAATGATAATATTTACCACATCAAATGTATTTTGTGCAATCCTCCAATGATGCTTAAATTACCAATTCATTAGTTCTTCAGGAACTATACCACAAAATTTCTTCAATGATAATCAAGAAAATCATACTATGAGCAATCCTTCAAGGATGCTTGAATATTTTCATTCTTTGAGTTCTTCAAGAACTATCACAAATCTTCACAGACAATGATAAAGAAAATTATTCTTTGTGAAATCCTAAAAAGATACTTGATTACCAAATCACTAGTTCTTCAGGAACTATACTATAATCCTTCAGGGATGCTCGGATATTAAAATTTTTCAAGTTCTTCAAGATATATATCATAAACAATGGTACATAGCTCTTCAAGAATTATTTGTGCAATCCTTCAGGGATGCATGGATAATAAACTTTTCGTTCTTCAGGAGTTATATAACAAATTTTCATCAACAAATAAATAAATAGAAAATGAGATAAAACATAAAATAAGATCACAAATAAATAATAGTGAAAAGAAGATGAAGAAGAAGAAAAATTATTCTTGTAATAGAACCTGAAGATGATTATGCCATCAATCATACTAGTGAGACTTCGTCTTGATAACGTGTTATGAAAATAACCAAAACTATAGAAAGGAGAAATATGAAGAAGATAAGAACATGAATAAATATGAAAGATGAGAGTTTTTCTATTCATTTCAAGTGTATCCATACACATATGAGAAAGCTCTATTTATAGGGTATGAATAGACAAGTGAGTGGTCTATCATCAAAAGCACTGCACAATTATTATTATTATTATTATTATTATTATTATTATTATTATTATTATTATTATTATTATTATTATTATTATAACATGGAAAACCTTCCACATGGTATAGTAAGTCTTACCGTCTTCGTTTCAAAATCAAAATACATGTTTTTAAAGTTTTTTTCCAATTTATTTGTCGTTTTAAAAGTTCGATGCAGCGTTAATTATTGTTTTATTAATAATACCCTTAACTATTTATTGTGGAGAGAGAAATATGTGGAGTGAAATAATCCCTCCGTATCAAAATAATAGTCTTTTTAGGCAAAGTAAAAAATTTCAAATTAATTGTCGTTTTGTCATTCTAATGCATCATTTATTAATAAATCTTTTCAATTTTACCCTCATTAGTTATTGCAATTTTTCACTAACTAAAGACATCACCAACATGCATTTATTAATTGATGAGGATAACATAGTAAAACTACCATATTACTTTGTCAATTTATTGCTTTTCTTAATCTCCGTGTGAAAACCTTAAACGACTATTATTTTGATACGGAGGGAGTAATAAATAGTTAAGAGTATTCTAGAAAAAAGATAAATACTTCCATCATAATAAACAAAATTTATTAATTTTCTTGTTATGTGTAAACTATCTTAAAATGACTTGTATTGCAGAACGGAGGGAGTATTAAATTTGAATATCAAATTGGTTTGATTCGGATTTTGAAGAAAAGAATGCAAAATCCAAACCATTCTAAACTGAGTAATTGTAATTAGTTCAGATAACAGATTTGAACACATCCGATCCAAACCGATCCGCGAACACTCCTACTTTCCCGATTAAGGATAAAAAAAGTAGGGACAAAACATAAATCTTTGGCAAAAGAAATGTGACATCTTTTGGAGTCTAATGGAGGTATCAGTTTCAGACTTCAATTATACTCCCTCCGGTCCACAATAAAAGAGAAAAAACCGAACATTTCACATAACAAAGAATGACATTGAAATCAACTATATATTATCATTTAATAAGGCTAAAAGTATATCTTCTTTCCAAGATTGTTTTTCATTTAATTATGATTTTCACTCATAATTAATGATAACATTATTAACTACTCCGTCTCATTTATAAGCAAAAAAACACTTTTTAGGTTCATCTGTATCGGGTCTATATTATAGACCAGAAACATCAATTACTCAACGAACCTGAAAAGTGTTTTTTTGCTTATAAATGAGACCGAAGGGAGTACACCACTTAAATAAGGATAAATTTGGGATTGATCATTTAAAACACCTCAAATATTGTGTTTATTTCTTATATTGTGGACCACTAAAACTCAATTTTTTTTCTCTTATATTGTAGACCGGAGGGAGTAGTAAAAACATATACTTTCATACATATTAAAAATAAAAAATAGTAGTTAAGTACATCTATTTTTATTTTATTTTTTTTGTTTTGGATCATTATTAGCTACCAACGTAGTGTCCAAACGCTTTCAACAAATGACTTATCTCCGCTCGTGCTCAGAAGCAAATTTCGCACTGACCAACATCGAGTTTGTCCACTGCAAAAATCAAACTCGAAAGCAACGAGTGAAGCCCTTGTGTCTCAAGATAGCTTATAGCACCGGGAGTACATCTAATTTTCTTGATTTGATGTAAAATAAAAAGAGAGAGATATATAATAAATCATCCCTAATTATTATGGTCCTTTGTTAATGAATTAATCTAAGAGTACTTTGAAATAATAGCATTAAATTTATGAGTAGATAAATTAAGTTTGAAATAAATACCTCAAATATCCACTAGCACGTTTGCAAACATGGTGAATTACTGATCAATCTTTTTTGTGACATGAATCCTACAGGGAGAACTGATAAGCTAAGCAACAGCACTTACCACTCTACACAATAATGGTGTCAAAAAATAGAAAAAAAAAAACTTTGCTGAATATGATTACACGTTGTGCTATAGTTGTTCCTATGTTCTCCAACATAATTATGAATTAATTGTCAAAAAAACATAATCATGAATTTAATGCCAAGAATTTGGAGCAGACGTGTGGGTGACATCCCATTTGTAGGCCCGGACAACGGGCGGTTTTGGGCCCAAAACCACCAATCGAATCAAAACCGCGGTTCCAAAACACCAACCCACTTCCGCCCAAATTTCTTCTCGGATGGTGCGAGTTCGGTTTGACGGGTTTAACGGATTGGCGGGTGGGTACAGGCAGATCTGGGGTTGAGAGAGGCTGAGGAAAAAATTAATGGAAGAGGGAGGTAGATGAACAAATTACCAGAGAAGAAGATTTGGAGAAAAAAACGCAGAGTGTGATGAAGCGAGGTAGACGAAGAGAGAAAGTGAACAGAAAAAATAAACAAAATTTTAAAGCTGTCTCTCTCTTCCTATAAAAAAAAGTCTTTATTATCATTTATTATGTAAATAATTAATATTTTATGCAAAGAAATTAGAGTCACGTGGGATGTAATGATGCATAAAGAAGCTACTCACCAACCCATTTCACATCTTGACAGTATAGTACTGCATTGACGCGTAGGAAAGCAAAAAGCAATTATACTGACAATCCATTTTCTCTCTATTCCCAAGTGAAATCAACGACTCTGATTATTTCTTCTTCAAACCTCTAGCTCCTTTTTTTTTCTCTGCAAGTTTATTGAAGCTAAACCAAAGCATACACACAGATGCACTCTATTCTCGGTCAGGCTCGGTCACCGACGGTCACAATTTCTGAAACCGTAACCGACCACCATCAACCGCCTACAATCAACTTCTACCACCCGAAAATCCGTTGACCCGTGACAATCCGCCCGACTTGCCAATTTGGAGGCGGTTGGATCGGTTTTCGGGCCGGTGTGACATCACCCCTACCCATTTGATTTTCAGAAAAAAGTATTTATGACATTACGACAAAAATAATTCTTTTCATCCTACATTATCTCACAATCTTAAACGTCAATCAAATGAGAAGAGACTAATCATTGAATTAGGTATCCTTGACACGCAATTGCAGAAACTAATCATTTGAGTCGAATATGACCATAATAGAAAGCAAAATTGTTGATGTGGCATACCCTTACGTGGATTAGTCAAGATGATGTGGTTGGTCAACAGGGTCTTCTGTTTGGTGACACGGTGGCAAGATCAACTTTACTCTTTGCTTCAAAGTCTAAAGCGTTCTCCATTTCTCCTCTTCTCGGTTCTCAAGTTAGTTAAGAATTGGTTCTGCTTGTTCTCAATTCTGTTAGGAATCTAGCTTGTATAAATAGAGATTCAATTGATTCTTATGTACATTGTATTGTATTCATATTGATTCTAAGGGTGGAGAGAAGAGTGAAAAACACCGGGAACAAAGGGGCTCGGGAAGTGAGGGGTTGAAACACCGGGAATCTCATCTGTAACTCTTCTTGTAATTGATTCATAGGCTCAATGAATTGGACTAGAGACATTGCTCAGTCCCCCAGATGTAATCACCTTCATAGGTGGTGAACTGGGTCACCATTTCGTTTGTGTACTTCTTCTCTTTCTCTGTCTTAAATCGCTTCCGTTTATAGCTTGCATTTGGTTATTTTCTTCTGGTTATTGAAACTAACAATTGTGTAAATTCTTGAGTGCATTATTGTTGTTTTTGTTCTGGAATTCTTGCTGGTTTTCAGGTTCTTGTTGTTGGCAATCTCAACAACTGGTACCAGAGCAATCGTTGGGATTGCAATCTCATTCATGGAGATGACAAAGTTTAATATTGAAAGATTCAATGGCAAGAACGATTTCGGTCTCTAAGGAATGAAGATGAGAGCGATTCTCGTGCAACAAGGATTAGAAGAAGCTCTAGAAGGGGAAAAAACGTTGCTTGCAACACTATCTGCTAAAGAGAAAAAGGACATGCTGAACAAAGCTCACAACGCGATAATCTTGTGTCTTGGTGATAAGGTACTTCGTGAAATTTCTAAAGAAAAGATTGATGCTGCTATTTAGACTAAGTTAGAGAGTTTGTATATGACTAAAACCTTAGCAAATAAAATTTACCTCAAGCAAAGATTATACACATTTAAGATGAATCAAGGAACCATCATAGGAGATCATTTGGATGAATTCAATAGGCTAATTCTGGATCTTGAGAACATTAGCATAAACATTGATGATGAGGATCAAGCCTTATTGTTAATTAGGTCCCTACCTAGCTCATATGACACTCTAGCAGACACTTTGCTTTATGGAAGATATGCTATTAAACTTGAGGAAGTTCAAAGTGCCTTATTGTCCAAGGAACTGTCCAAGAAAGCCAATCATAAAGAAAGTGAACAATCTGAGAACCTTATGGTTAGAGGGAGGTCTAAAAAGAGGGAAAATAAAGGGAAAGGCAAGTCAAGATCGAAATCAAGACGTAAGCACAACAGGTGCTATATCTGTGATAAGGAAGGACATTGCAAAAACAAATGTCCTGAGAAGAATCACAAGAAGAAAAATCAAAATAAAGATGATGATGGGAGTGCTTCAATAACTTCAGATGGATATGATAGCTGTGAACTCCTGTTTGCTGCAGAAGATGAAGAGCTTAGTGTGGAAATGGATACTGTGAGGGTGGTGCATGGAAAACACATACACTTGTGTGCAAGTATACACTGTCCAAAAACAAGTAGTAAAAAGATCGAACCCACAGATATTGAAAAACTCACTTTTAAAATCAATATAAAGTAATAAAGTGTAAAGTAACTAAGTAACAAAATAATTTTGGATTTTGTTTGATGATCACAACTAAGTCAGATAAAAAGCAAAGTAAAAATGTTGATAGTGTAAAAGAGAAAAGCTAGTTGGAATGTCTTTATCAAGTAATTTACTTATAAGTGTTTGATGCGAGTATGTGATGCGATTTGCTTGAATCTTTATTGCATTAGCTATGTGCCTTTCGGTCACTTTCTTGAGTATCATTACCAGCTCTTATGATCCTTGTTCTATGCAGTAAAGAAAGGGGTGTTAATGCCAATCTTGCCTCCTAACAATTATCCAATTTGCTTAAATAAATTCACTCTTGTATTTTAAGTACCCACAATTATCCTATGGACTATACTATCCTATCTCTAGGACTTAGCATGGTTTTCACAAAGTTTTCTTTATGTAAAACACTCACCCATATTAGTTCTTGAGTTCTTAATTGTAAGTCATTTCTGGTCATTTACAAATCTTACTTATTCTAAGTGATCAAGTTCAAAATAAGTTTGGAAAGATTATCAAGCAAGAACTAAAGTACAAACATACATACATGCAACATACTTACTTAAAAGCTCATTAAATGATTAGAACATTCCAACTAAGAAAGGTTTAGCTAACAAGAGACATTGCAAGATATATATAAACTGAATAGACCATGTTTATATATATAGAAATCACAAAAGAGAACAACAAGAGAAAAGTTACAAATGTTGAAACACTTTGTATGAAATCTTCTAGCAATGCACTAGCATTACTCCTTAGCACTATGCAAACACTATGAAAACGAGTTAAGGAGGATTTATGAATTCCTTCCTCTTCCTCTAAAAATATAAAAACTAACTATGTATATTGAAATTTTGATCTAACTTATGGATTGTGATATATTTCCAAATGAAGATGTGAGGTCCTTTTATAGCCTTCAAGAGAGGTGCTTCCTTCCTTCATGTTGAAGTAATCTTGAGTGGATCATAGTTGTATTTGCTTTTCAGAGGTTTATCCCAAGTTGAAATCTTTGACTAATCACATAGGGCGGTTCCATAATGATAGAACATGTGTCCCTATGTTGGTGACTCTTCAAAGCTATGCCTATAGCTATGTGTGAATGGTAGGCGCCTACTATACAAGGTGAGATGGCATCAGAGAACCAGGCATGAGGTCAGCAATTGCAAGTGGATGCATATGAAACAGGCTGCTCATTCACCAAGTAGTGCAGTTTTGATGCAGGATCAGTGCAGGAGCATTTGATGCAGATAGCATTGAGACTGCACTGAACAAAAACATCAAATATACCACAATATATCCAAAATGGCCTAATAATAACTATAACCATTCAAATCACTCAAGTTATCATATATCACACTAAATACTATATAAACTCTTTATTATTACTTAAAAGAGAGCAAATACTAAGTTTAAACATATGAAATACTCTATATAAAATAGAGTTATCAGAGGGATGGAAATGAAACAGATCTATGTTCTTGCACTAATGACATATATGCAGGGTTAATTGTCACTGATGAATAAAGGGTTGAATCAAATTCCACTGCTACTACTGCTGGAGATGAGACTGGTTAATGGACTCAGGCTGCTCTTATCACATGTGTCCATGGAGAGAATGGTTTGTAAGCTACAAATCATACAAAGGAGGACGAGTTGTGATGGGAAATAACAAAACTTGCAGAGTTGTTGGTATTGGAACTGTAAGATTAGTCTTGGCAGATGGTTCAATCAAAATGCTAACAAATGTTAGGCATGTTCCAGAGCTCAAGAGGTTTTTGATCTCTCTTGGAACATTGGAGGTTGCAGGGTGTAGTTTCAAAGGAGAAGATGGTGTCTTGAAAATCATGAAGGGGTCAAGGGTTGTACTCAAAGGAAAGAGGAAGGGTAACAACTTGTATGCTCTTATGGGGAACACCACTACTGATGAAGCTCAGGTAGCTAGTTCAAGCAACAACAAGACTCTCATATGGCACCAAAGGCTTGGGCATATGAGTGAGAAGGGCTTGAAGGAACTTGACAAACAAGGGTTGCTAAGTGGAGACAAAAATTTCAAGTCTGGACTTTTGTGAACATTGCATCTTTGGAAAGCAAACAAGGGTCAAGTTCAACACTGGAATTCACAAAACAACTTTGGATATATACATTCTGATCTCTGGGGGCCTTCACAAACACCCACACATGGAGGAAAAAGGTACTTCTTAACTCTAACTGATGATTTTAGTAGGAAAGTTTGGATATACTTGTTAAAAACAAAAGATGAAGCTTTCCAAACTTTCGTAGAGTGGAAGAAAAAGGTTGATAACCAGTGTGACTTAAAGGTTAAAGCTCTTAGAACCGATAATGGTTTGGAATTTTGTAATGAGGAGTTTAACAAATTTTGCAAAGAACATGGGATTTATAGAAATCTCATTGTTAGAGGCACTCCTCAACAAAATGGCTTAGCAGAAAGGCTAAACATGACACTATTAGAGAAAGTAAGATGTATGTTGTCTTGTGCTAACCTTCCAAAATCTTTTTGGGGTGAAGCAGTGCATACAGCTTGCTATCTTGTTAATAGGAGTCCCTCCACAGCTTTAAACTTTAAGACACCTCAGGAAATTTGGACTGGTAAACCACCAAATTTCAATAACTTGAGAATCTTTGGATGTCCTGCTTATTACCATGTGAGAGAGGGAAAATTAGAACCAAGGTCTAAGAAGGGAGTGTTTGTGGGATACCCTAAGGGAGTAAAGGGCTATAGAATATGGTCTAAAGAAGAAAAGAAGTGTATTATTAGTAGGGATGTAGTGTTCAAGGAAACTGAGCTCACCCAAGGAAAGGAACACAGTGAAACTCTTGATAAAAATGACTTTAATAATGAATTCCAAATTGAGGTGGAGCATAGTGAAAAAGCTACTGAGAATGTTAGTGATTCTGATCTACAACAAGAAAACAATGAGCAGGATAGTGAACATAATTCTGGTACTGATAGTGATGAGGCTGAAGAGGATTATCTTTTGACTAGAGATAGGGTAAGAAGGATTAAACCACCTAGCTGGTTTGGCTATATGAGTCAAACACAACATATGCCTTAAACACAGTTGTTGGTGCTTTGAGTGATGAACCTTTGACTTATAATGAGGCCATTAACAGCAAAGAAAAACAGAACTGGGAATTATCCATGAAGGAAGAGATGGATACCTTGCACAAGAATCAAACATGGAAACTTGTGAGGAAGCTCAGTGGAGTAAAACTTGTTGGTTGTAAATGGATTTATAAGAAAAAGGAAGGTAATTCAAAAGGTGACCCTCCTAGATTTAAAGCTAGGCTAGTTGCAAAAGGATATACTCAAAGAGAAGTTATAGATTACAATGAGATTTTTTCTCCTGTTGTTAAACATAGTTCCATAAGGGTTGTATTGGCCATAGTTGCTCAATTCAATCTTCACTTAGAACAAATGGATATAAAAACAGCTTTTTTACATGGTGTCCTTGAAGAAAAAATCTATATGACACAACCAAGAGGTTTTGAAGTGAAAGGGAAAGAGGATCAGGTTTGTCTCTTGCAGAGGTCTCTTTACGGTTTGAAACAGTCTCCTAGGTAGTGGTATAAAAGATTTGATACTTACATGCTAAATATTGAGTTTAAAAGAAGTGTGTGTGATAGTTGTGTCTACTTCAAGCACTTAGGTGATAATAGTTACATCTACTTACTCCTTTATGTGGATGATATGCTAATTGCTAGCAATAATATAAATGAGATCACCAAACTCAAGAATCTTCTCAAGAAAGAATTTGAGATGAAAGACATGGGGGAGGCAAAGAAAATTCTAGGTATGGAAATCAAGAGGAAAGATGCTGGGAAGGGTTTACTGGTTACTCCGGAAGGGTACGCTAAAATAGTTGTAACAAGGTTCAACATGGAAAATGCTAAGAGTGCCAATATTCCTATAGGGTCCCAATTCAAATTGTCTCAAGATGATTGTCCTAGAAGTGATGAAGACATATTGAAAATGACTAAGATTCCCTATGCAAGCAGTATTGGGAGTCTTATGTACACAATAGTTCATATTAGACTGAGTTGGCTTATGCTTTAAGCACTTGTCACAGACATACATGTCCAACCTGTGAAGAGCATTGGTCAGCAGTGAAGTACATCCTGAGGTATCTAAATAGAGTATGTAGACTCTGACTTTGCTGGGGATAGAGATAAGAGAATGTCTCTAACTGGCTATGTATTCACTCTATTTGGCAATACAGTTAGCTGGAAAGCTTCACTGCAACATGTAGTTGCTTTATCAACTACAGAAGCTGAATACATAGGTGTTACCGAGGCTATTAAAGAAGCTCTATGGTTGAAGAATTTGGTGAATGAATTTGGCATTACTCAAGAGAGTGTGAATGTATTTTGTGACAATCAAAGTGTCATACATTTGTGTAAAAATCATTCCTTTCATGAAAGGACAAAGCACATTGATACGAGACTCCATTGGATAAAGGATATTGTGGCTGAAGGAAGGGTACAGATTCATAAAATACACACTGCTCATAATCCTGCAGATTTCATCACCAAATTGTGCCACTAGCCAAGTTCAAGCATTGCTTGAACTTGTTGAATGTTGATTTTGGCTAGTGTGCTTGTTGGACTGAGTTTATGCTTCTGTCTGTTCAATTCAGAGTCTGTGAAGGAATGCCAAGGTGGAGAATTGTTGATGTGGCATACCCTTACGTGGATTGGTCAAGATGATGTGGTTGGTCAACAGGGTCTTCTTTTTGTGACACGGTGGCAAGATCAACTTTACTCTTTGCTTCAAAGTCTAAAGCGTTCTCCATTTCTCCTCTTCTTGGTTCTCAAGTTAGTTAGGAATTGGTTTTGCTTGTTATCAATTCTGTTAGGAATCTAGCTTGTATAAATAGAGATTCAATTGATTCTTATGTACATTGTATTGTATTCATATTGATTCTAAGGGTAGAGAGAAGAGTGAAAAACACCGGGAACAAAGGGGCTCGGGAAGTGAGGGGTTGAAACACCGGGAATCTTATCTGTAACTCATCTTGTAATTGATTCACAGGCTCAATGAATTGGACTAGAGACATTGCTCAGTCCCCCAGATGTAATCACCTTCATAGGTGGTGAACTGGGTCACCATTTCATTTGTGTTCTTCTTCTCTTTCTCTGTCTTAAATCGCTTCCGTTTATAGCTTGCATTTGGTTATTTTCTTCTGGTTATTGAAACTAACAATTGTGTAAATTCTTGAGTGCATTATTGTTGTTTTTGTTCTGGAATTCTTGCTGGTTTTCAGGTTCTTGTTGTTGGCAATCTCAACAAAAATTCTCTCTCAAAAGTTTTAACGTTGTTGCATCCCCATAAGAAAAAAATTCATCAAATCTAAATACTAAGGAACATAGCAATCCAATTTGCCATAACACTCTTTTAAATTTTGTAAAACAAAAAGGAGATGTGTACCATTTTATATGTTTTATTACCTATATTACCAAAAAAAGATATTCCAATTTCCAAATTGCACAAAACCAGACATCAAATGAAAAGATAAGATATTCATAGCCACAAACCAAGCCACCCTCGTGTTCTTTCAGTTACTTCACAAAGAAAGCTTATAGTTTTGCTAATTTCAAATTTCTCATAAAGAAAAGCACAATTCCAAAATTCAACTTCCTATTTTTTCAGCTGAAAAAATCAATCATAAACACTAGATGAGTTGTAAAATAAACTTTTCAAAGCCACCAATACAATGCAAATTTTACACCAAAAAAGCAAAACTTAGAACAAAAAACTCAACCATAATAATCTTCTCTTCCTCTACTCCTATTGAAAAGCAACAAAAAAACATTACAACATCAACAACTGAGGTTTACACTGTCAGTTTCAAGACCAAAAGTGGTTGTAAGCTTGGAATTTCAATATATCCTGATTTTGTATATGATGCTGAAGGTGGAATAGGAACTGGCTCTGCTGCTGTAAAGGATAACAATGATTTTGTTGTTTCATTTGATGTTGGAAGTTTGTATATTCCATCATTAACAAGTTCTACAACTAAGTTTCTTGGATTACCATTGCCACCTTTTTTGAGGATTGATATTGTTCCACAAACTTTCCATGGAAGTATTAATCAAGAATCTGGCAAGGTAAGCCATATATACTACTTCAATTCCAGTGACTGTCCTAAAATTGTACATTGTGCAGGGTTTTAAAAAATAGTTCCTAGCTGCAATTGTGTCCACTAAGTCATAGTTTTTGATAGAAGTGTCAATTTTGGTTCGGTCCAACGGGTTGTCTCGATGACCCAGTGTTTTGGGTTGCCCTAGACTCACTAAATATAGGCCGAGAAAAGAACTGAAATGTTTTGGCCTAGTCCAGTTGGCCCGTAGGCAAGACTGGACCCGCGTTTTCATATTATTTTGAACATTTTTTGTGATTTTTTTTGTTAAAAGTTGGGCGAGGCCAGTTCGACATGCTAGCTCGCTGTTTTAGGCTGAGTCGAGTTACAAAGAACACAACGCAGTAGAGAAAAGAACTGCAATTTGACAGGTCTAGTTTTTGATGTATCTACGAACTTAAAGCGATCATAATTATATTTTGACTGCTTTATGGCTGCTACTAAGGTTGTGAAACTCGAGAGTCTATGTAAGCTTATACAGCTTCTGTGGACTCGACTTGACTTGTATACTCGTTGCAATCAAGAGTTTACTGATTTTATCAGAATTTTACTTAAATCTCGTACAAGTTTAAGAAAAAGAGAACTTACTTATTAATTAACTTGTTTTGTGATCTAGAATCATAAACTCACGAGTTTAAGAGTTAACTCGAGAGATTAACATCCATGGTCGCTATATCATGGTTTCTGATGTCTCGAGTCTCGACAATCGAAGTATTATCAACCGTATTAATATTTGACTGTAGTTGTCGCAATATTAAGAGTCGCGTTTAAAACCTTTATTATGTATACAATTTTTAAGTGAGTATTGATACTTATTCTAATTAACTAGCACAAGGTATCCCTTAAATTTAGTAAATAACCATCCAATTGATGATTTTTAAATTATTGTTTTTTTACAAGGTTGATCTTGAGTTTAAGGCCAACTTCTTATTTTCTGCTGGTAGTATCTATAAAGCTCCTCCACTACTAGTGAAGACAGTGTTGACATCTGAAGAATCAAAAGGAAGTATAAAGAGTGGAAGAGGGAAGAGATTGGATGAAGAAGGAAATTGCAAATTGGTTGGTGTGGCAATAGTTGATCCTATTAATGATTTCATTATGAATTCTTTCCTTCGCCTTCCAACTCAATGTCTTGCTCATCTAAATGCTGTAATCTCCATTTCTTCTTCATCTTAAGAGTTATCATCATCTCATTACAAAACTAGAAATAGAACTCCATATATATTAATTGCATGAATGTGGTAGCTTTTTTTTGTTTTCCAAAAAATATATTGGTAGTTAGAGATATAAGATTATGAAACATAAATAGAAGAATAAATTATATATATAGATCAATGTAAAAAGATATTGGTAGTTAGAGATAAGAATCCTTTGATTGTTAATTAATTGATCGTTGAACGCAATTCTTAGAATGTGGTTTAAGTCTTTTAACTATAATGTAGTAAAAGATCACATGAGAGCATTGAGATGCAACAAAAAGTTCATAGCATATGCAAACATAGAATAATGAACCAACTCAACCAAGATATCATTTATGCATAACAACTTGGGTAAGAAAGGACACACATCATTTGCTGCGGCGGCTTCACTTCTTATACTAACGTGGGCCTTTGGATCTAGAGAAATAAGTATGCTCTCTAGATCAAAGCGGATCTGGCGCAAAACGCACGGTGATCTTGCATAACATAAACTATCAAACTTAATGGTTGTAACAATGAAACAAACTTGTTATGTGACACTTTTCTTTTGCACATTGGCCATTATTAAACTTAAAATAACAATGAAATTGAGAAGTCATATAACTGAAGTTGTCCCCGAGCATGAGGCTTAAACTTTAGAACCACCACTAATTTTTATATATTCTATTAGTATATATAAATCTATAATAGTTAGCTAGCCTAGTAGTAAAGGGCATGTGTTTTATCAAGTTACATTTATCCACTCTTATATAATCGGCTTGTCACTTGCGCGCAAGTGTACATTTTTTTGTCCTTTTTTCTTTTTTTGTTGCCTTTTTTTTTTTTTTTTAACAATTTAAGGTTTTTCTTTCTTTCTTTTCTGTTTTAGTTTTTTTTCTTGATTCTTTTTGCTTCCTTTATATTTTAAGGAGTTAGAAAAAAAAGCGAAATTAAATCTTTCATGGTGAAACACTAAAATTGTGATTTGATGTAATATAAAAATTCATCAATGATTGATATTTAATATTGGTTGATTCGATCGTAATCATTCATAACATTTTAAACAATATCCAATGGTCAATTTTAGTGTTTCACTAGTGAGAGATTTGATTTGCTCTCTCACCCTAAACACTTTTACCGTCTCAAAAATTTTAGATGTTTAAATATACAAATTTTGTTCTTTAATAATAAATTCGGTGGAACTTTTTATAGATGTTGTTATTTTATTGGTAATTTTCATCTATCATCTGCACAATACTACGTGTTTTACTTTTTATTTGTGTTTTCTTTTTATTTTGATCATTTCGGACCAATGGGTATTAAAACCACTCTTTAATTTGTTTTATATTTTTATCTTTCTTTAATATTTGAGTACATTGTTGTTACATTGACTCTCGTGAAATTTCAGTACATTTACAATATAGAACCTTCATGATCTTCTTTCAACGGGAACTTCAACCACATTTACAATAAAACCTCCATAATTTTTTTTCACTTTGTATAACTACTCCTATTTTATCATGAGTTTTTCTTCAACCATGCATGTTACCCCCTAGCGCGTTTCACTTTTAATTGTGTTGACTTCTTTTCATTTTAATTATGGATAATTATGGATTAATTTTTAATATTTGCATTTGATGAATGTAAATTATGTTATTAAAATTCTCTAGATTTTCTCTTCTTATTTATCTAAGGAGGGTGTGTGTCTTTGTTAATTTTCCTTTTAAAATCGATAATCTTTTTATTTAATTTATATTTATAATTCAATTTTTATTCATGATTATTAGATTTTATATTTTGCAAACTAACACCATTTGCCCAATGACATAGGCTACTATGGGGCACGGGTGTCGATCCCGTGCTCCTAAGTTTAATTCTCACAGTTGACAAACTCAGTGTTGGCCTGTGCGAAATTGCTTTCAAGCATGACGGGATGTTAATTAGTCTTTAAAAAAATTTAATTACTCGATTATACAATTAAATTTAGCTAACCCCGTGCATCGCATTGCAGGAGTTATAAAACTAGTTTTTAATAGTTAGCTAGCCTAGTCTAGTAATAAAGGTCATGTGCTTTGTTCTTTGAAAGCTACATTTATTAAGGCCTTTGATTCTCTCACTTTTAAAATGTTAATTATAATATCCTAATCCACCCATCCCCGCCCTATCTCTGGCGTGGTCGGTTTACACATCTCCTTTCTCCATTCCAAATGGGGACGAGTTCCACGCGAACTGAGTTATAGAAAACATATAAAAATTATATTTATGATAATTAATAGAATAAAATCATAATTATTGTGCAATGAAAAAGTAAATTAAAAGTATTAAAATAAATTTTTCTATTGAAAATATATCAAAATTAAAAATAAACAAAATTAATGAAACAAAATCAATGAGTATATAACCGTCCCGAACTAGTCCCCATCCCCACTCAAAGTGGGTTTTAACCCCAAAATCAAACTTGGATAGGGTCGGTGGGTGCCCATGGGTTTGGATATCGTTGCACCAAAATGTCATGACATGTAAATCTAATCTAATATCTATTTATCTGAAACAAACTAACTTCTGAAAATAATACTTTTATATTTTAATATTTATCAATTTTTATTTGAAACTCTTTTTTCTCTACTTTAAATTTATTTTTATTTTGTGAGATATTATTGATTTCTTAAATCTTATCTAAGTTCGTTCATAAAAAGAACATGTGCAATGACCGTGCATATGCACGGGTATCCTACTAGTTTTAATAATATTAGTGGTTAATTAATTAGGGGGCAATTGTTAATTTCCTAGATTTGACCTTACAACTCCAGCTTTTATTTCTTTCTTTTCTTTTTATTTTCTTTTCTTTGTTTTTCTTTTCTCTGTTATGATTATAAACAAAACTAGCACCCTCTTCTGTTCTGCAACCTCCTCCAAGTGTCAGCAGTCGATTGAGGCAAAATATAATTAGTTTAATTTAATTTGATAGCACAACAACCTGGAAAATTATCCAGCTCCATCTGCCATGCATTGCTATTTTTGGTATAAAAGTAAATATTAATATATCATATTAATAATTTATTCAAATGCAAGCCTTTGAGTGCCAACCAGTGAAGCATATTGACCCTTCTTAGCCACTAATTCAAAATGGGTGCCTAGTTCTGTAATCCTTCCATCTGAACATAGTGCAATTTGATAGGCATTTTGAACTGTGCTTAATCTGTGAGCTATTACTAATGTTGTCCTCCCCTTCATCAAATGGTTTAGAGCATCCTGTACCAACCGCTCACTCACTGTATCCAGAGCACTCGTAGCCTACAGCAGCAAACAATATCTAAATTCAGATGACATATATAATATCAGATTGGTGTCAGCTTAAAGAACAGAATAGCAGGTTTTACATGGCTGGATGTTGCTCTGTCTCCCAGTAAATCCAACCTCATCAAATATCTACTATCAACTCTCTACTTTAATATATAAAACCCGAGACGCAAGTTATAAAGCTATCATAAGTACTTAGGAAACCCTCCCTTAAAAGCTAGCTATAAGAGGGGAGAGCAGAAGTTACTTAAATATTCCACCAAGCATCCCATACTACACTGTGAGACTTTAATACACCATAATACCCAAGTCTTTATCATAGCACCGCCCCTGAGAGCCAACATTTCGGTGGCTGCTCTCTAGGATTCTTTACTCGGCCTTTCCGGTCATCCCCTCCATAGGTAGCCCTTTCTGAGCCACCAACAACCAGATTTGATAACTATCTAAGCAGTTAGGGAACCATCCCTTAATAGCTAGTTCTGTCAAGGGAAGCAAGGGAGGAGAACAAAGCCACTTAAATACTCCACCGAACATCTCATACTACTCAATGTGGGACTTGAGCACCCCATAATACCGAAGTCACTATCATACTCCATACAACATTAATAACCTATACATTAAGAAAATATAACAAACATGCTCCTTCCTATTTTGATACCTTGTAAGATAACACAACTCACAATAAGTTTATTTATCTTACTTCCTAAATGGAAATTCCTAGATGCTGAAACTACACCAAAACACTTTGGTAAGTTTATATATATACCCACACACATACACATTATGTGAAGTGCAACCCATAGAATGATCAAATTGATATAGCTGAGAATGAAAGTGATTTGTGGCAAATCTATTTTGAAAAATGATTTTTGACTCAAAATCAACTTAGAAATGTAACATGGACAGTATATACAAAATGTGAAGAATTGATCATAAACATCACCTCATCAAGTATAAGGATGGGAGCATTCTTCAGTAGAGCTCGGGCAATAGCAACTCTCTGCAATTTATAAACACTAGAGTCAAAAACCTATAAATGTATACACAATGAAGGGATGTATATGTAACCTCTAATCCTATGTTTTACCTGTCTCTGTCCGCGCTCAGTAGGCCTCCACGCTCACCAACAAGTGTATCATAGCCCTTTCCATGAATGATGAACAATAAGATAACAATTTATCAACTGTATCTATATAAACGCATTTGCATACCTAGAAGACAAAACCAACCTGTGGAAGTGAGATTATGAAGTCATGAGCATTTGCAGCTTTTGCTGCCTTAATTATATCGTCTTTAGAAACGTCTTCATCTGGAAGTCCATATGCAATATTTTCTCCAACAGACACCGAAAAAAGAACAGGCTCCTATAAGTAATATGTTAATTATCGTAATAATGTTACAAATGAAACAATGTGCTCAATATCAAAGATGAATTTGATTTTACTTTTCTAGTTTTCATACTTGATTTACAATAGAGACAACTCGAGCCCATTCACTCTTGTCAAATGTTGGACATCCTCTCCACCAACTGTTATACAACCTCTTGCTGGCTACAGAAATAAAAGTCACTTGATCCGTGTAATTTTTAAAATAGAGAAATTAAATGAAACTTCAACTTACAACATACAACTTATGAAATAGAAATCAAACCTCATAAAAACGAGACAATAGTTGTACTATTGTACTTTTGCCTGCACCACTAGCACCCACTAGTGCGGTTACAGTTCCACATTTTAGTCTTAAATTTAAGCCACTTAAGATTTCCATATCTGGCCTTAAAGGATAAGAGAAATACACATCTGTAGCAAAATACAAGTGTAGTCATTGACATGCGGGAAAAAGTACAGATCAGAAAGACAGACAGACAAAGAGACAGACACATCTTAATTCTTAAGGGATGATGAAATTGCAAAAGAGATACCTTCAAGACAAACATCTCCGGACCAAGCTAAGTTAATCAAATTGCTGGATGTTTTTAATGCTGACATGTAATGCGAATAATTCTTTTGGTTATCCTCAGGAGAACCATCGGAGAAGAACAACTTATAGTTTTCATCATTCACGCTTTTTGTTTCAGTTCTCTTTCTAAGCCATAAGCAAGGGCATCATCAACTTGAACATCAGACAAAACAGAGTTGATCCTCTCAACAGCAGCAAAAGCTCCACGAAGATCTCCAAAAGTATTAACCAATCCTTGAACCTGAAAAGATACAATTATCAGCAGCAAAGAGGCGATAAAAAGTAAAGTAAAACAAGATGTCAACAACTCAATTAGCTTACATGAATGTTAAAGTGAAAGTATATCCAATAAAAGATGCCATAGTTCCAATAGAGAGTTCACCCTGATAGCAAGAATTAATCGCAACTCAGAAATAGCTGTAATTGATTTCAATGGTGGAAAGTTCTTGAAAAAGAAGTGATAAGAGAAAGATGTATATGAATTATGATCACGGGCTAGAATTACTTACATACCTTAACTTTGCTTCCTCCGAGACAATATAATGCAATTAAAGAAATATAAACTGCAACTCTAGTCAAGGACTCATTTAGAGATTTGAAAGTCCCAAGCTTTATCCCACTCGATTGGAAAGATAGAACCTGTATGGAACTCATGATTATCATGTAAGTATCTAGAGGCGTCACAACTTTGCTGAAAACAGTTACCGTCCTTTAATAATCTTACCTGGTTAGCAAGCGTAAACATTTGGCGCTTTTCTCCACTAAAGGATCTCACCTGTAAGATCGAAGATACTGTTTCAGATGTAAATTACAAATCCAAGCTTTTAAAATGCTCAGGACAAGTATTAATCATAATATGAACTGTTAGGGACTCACTGTTCGAATAGCAGAAAATGTTTCTGTTATACAATCAGATATGGATGCTTGGGCCAACCCATGTGCTTTAAAAACAGGCAAAGTTGATCTCTTGTAGACGGCTTCAGAGAACAAAAATGAATCAGCATTGGGGAAGAAAACATAAAATTACTAATATAATGGCATAGTTCTTTTAAGTATTTTGATGCATTTATAATTCGAGCTATGTACACGTCAGTTAATATAAATAAACTATTTGTGAAATTATGAAGCACCTTGCCCATATCATTTGGGAAAGGAAGAATAAATGCACAGATTATTATATTTCTGCAGTTTATGAAAACCATAACAGTGTTAAAGGAAAACCTAAAACAACTCGATCGTTAGTAGTTATGATAAAAAAGCAATAGAAGTTTACCAATTGAAAGCGGAAACTGCGATCATCAGAATACCAAGAATTGGAGCCAGTTGAGGGGATAAAGCAAAGAGTATGAATATTGTTCCAGTGACCTACATTCACAAGGAAAACAAAAGCAGCAATAAACATATGAAAGTGAGCAGCAAAGTGTAAACCAAAATATTCATGAATACAACTTAAATGACAATAAAAGCCACTCCTCGAACAAAACAAAATTGGGGTACAAAAGCCATTCCTCAAGAAATGAAGGAAATTCAACTCACAAAATGAAAAAGAAACAAATCATACACATGCTTAAATATGAGAAATATAAAGCTCACTTCTCATTGGTGTAGAGTTGCTTGCCTCAGATAATGCCCTGAATCCATGATCCCTTGAAACATTCTCACCAACAATATTTTTAAGAGAACCCAAATCAGATGTTAACAAACCAGTGAGTTCACCAACCTACAAGAAAACCCAATAAATTGCAGTAGGTTTACACCTAATCCGTTAGCAAACTATAAAGAAAAGAAGCAAAGTAATACCATATATATTGAATGAAATCAGAGGCATTATTGAAAAGTAGAAAAAAATTAAGCAAAGACATGAGGACTGAAAGAAAGAGGAAGGTACATAAGGACAATAGAATACAAACTACCAAGTACAAAAATCAAGTATAACTTATAAGAGACAAAATCGATTTCATATACATACCTTGTATTTGTCAAAAACTCAACCTGCATAAATAAAAAGGGCACCATATGATTAAACAACAAAATCAAAATTTCTTCTATCCAATAATAAAACAACCAACACATTCTAACAAATAACTGTTTCCAAGCATTATCAGAAAGCAATAAATAAAAATAGAAAAATATTATGAGCAGGAAAGTATATAGTTTTGACTTAACCTTCTGAATCAATATTCTTCCAAAGACCTGAGCTCTTAGTGTTGACATAACTTTCTCCCATACTATGTTCATGTTTGTAACAAATATAACTGTTAAAAGTGGCTCTAGGGCATACAGGATTCCCATTTTACTGAGAAGTCTCCATAACGGCTCGGGTCTAGTACCAATAAGAACTTCAAAAAACAGCCCTATGAAAATAACAACACATAAGAATGCATATATGATATAACATAATCAATAGTGAAATCATACATGAACACTGGGTAAACAAGAAGGCAAAGATAACAGATTGCACCTAAATGCTGTCAGTTCTGATTCTTAAAAAACAAAACCACCCCAAAAGGTTTTTGAACGCAATATGTCATAGTAGCCTGACTAATTATAAAAGTTCTAAGATGAAAGTATGAAACTAATTTGACTTATAAAATATTCAATTAAATACTAGAGTGTAACTTTTATCCTTAAGAATAGAAAATAATAAAATACAATTTAAATATATAAATTATAGAATTAATTAATAAATGAGATATCTAAAACTATGATAAAGATATATATAAGTTTAAATATGAAGTTATCTAGTTGTAGAAAATTGTAATCATTAATTTAATAGTAGGGATTCACTTACTCTGGTATTATGGTATTTATGGTATTATCTCAACGATCATACACACCAAATTTTAGATAAATTGGACATTAGTTATGTTGATATTTTGAAATTCAGTATGAAAATGCGAATGTGGTCGTGACTCATGACATCGATGTTGTTATGTAGGTTTTTATGTCTATGCATATTTGACCCCAATTTTGTGTAATATCAAGAATACACAAAAACAAAGTCATCCTGAACTATCTTAGAACTAGGAGATGTTATGTGATAAGAGAGTTCTGAGTTTTCTTTCATCTTTTACCAACTTTCCGTGTAAGTTAGTAGCAAAAATACTGTTATAAGTTTTGCTCGAAGAAAAGCAAAGTTAAAGCAACATCTTCTGTGGTTAGAATGCAGTTACGTCATATAAATTTCATATAAACATGACTAAAAGATAGAAAACACAAATAACTAAAACATATATCGAGAAAAATATATAATATAATGAAGGCAAAATTACAATGAAGACCTTTAAGTTATTTATTTGTAACAAGTTGGTCCTTTAAGTTTTTTTAACAAATAGGTCCTTTTAGTGATTACTCAAGCTTATGTATTTTGATGTATTGCGACTTTATATATTATGATTACTCTAGCTTATGTATTTTGATGCAACCAAATATATTTTGGTGTATTTTGATGTAATCAACGATGTGACATTTTACTAAAAGGGCCACGATGTCAATGTTAGGTAACTTAAAGGGTCTATTTGTTACAAATAAAACTTAAAGGGCCAACTTATTACAAATAAATAACTTAAAGGTCTTACGATGTAATTTTGCCATAATGAAATATAAGAAAAGCTTATTTATGTAGTGGAAAATAGAGAAATAACATACAATGTAATATAAAAGTGTCAATATCATCAAAAAGGAACGAAAAATCTGATTTACAACAAACATATATTTGTATATCGGACCACAAATGTAGACGGATAAGTACCCACAAGTACTCAATGAGTCTGCGGTGCAGTGCAGTCTGATCAATGTCAGTCGTGCTCTAATTTTGAAGTACCCATACTTTGGAATTACTTATGCTTTAAGAAGTACAAATTATTTGATAAAGTGTCGAATAGTTTTCAAATTTGAAAAAAACTTTTTATTTTCCATCTATTCACTATCACTAAGAACCTAATGATAAAATTCAATTTACAACAAGATTTACAAAGGAATAAAGTCGTGTTTAGATAAACAATTTAATTAACCTCGTATGCTATAAGCACTTATCATATAAGTATGTATATATAAACCACTTTTATAATCAAAGTTAAAATAAAATCAAACTATTTTCATATAAGCTAGAAGTTGCTTTCATAAGCTATCTTATGTCTGAGACTAATTCGTTGCAGCGACAGAAATGTTGTTTAAGAACACCCGGTTGTTTGATCCCAACCGGCTGTCGAACATTGATTTTTCCATTTGTGTGTTAGGTCTCGACACTTGCCAACCAAAAAAAAAAGCTATTTTATAGAAATAAGCTAGTTTATGGACATGTGATAAGTTGTTGTTTTATGAAAAATCTATAGATAAGCTCAAATGAATCAATTCAAACAGACCCTAAGTGGGTGGACAAGCCAAATTTAATGTATGAAAATTAAATATACTATTTTTTCCTTCTTTGTTACAGAACTGAATATTGTATATTCCAGAGATTGTAATTGTAATAAAATGAATGAATAAAAGGTACGAAGTTGACACAATTGAAAAGAAAGGAAAGAGAAATTACCAGAAAAAATGGGCATGGATAAGGTACAAGCGGTACAAGCAAAGAGAGAAGCAACAGAAACAGCAATTTGCAATTTATGCTTAACAAGAAGCACAGAAAGTAGTTCCCATGTTATCACCTTCGTTGGCTCACTCTTCTCCAAAACCGACTCATCAATTTTCGGATCCGAATCGGTGACATTCGGGTCGGATGCGGGTCCAGTGACGTAAGCACGTGGCGGTAACGAGGAGAGAAGAGATATGCTGCGTCGTGATTGGAATTTGAGAGGGTTTGTTGTGAGAACGCGTGAGAGTGATGGTTTTGAAGTTCTGATTCGTTTGAAGGAAGAAGAAGATGAAAGGGGAGAATTGCAATGCCATGGTGATAGTGTTACAGAGGAAGTCATTGAGAAAATGTGAAGAAAGAGAATTAGGAGAGAAAGAGAAGAAAATGGGGTTTACATATTCATTTTCATTGGATATCATGATATGTGTAATTTATCCTTTTTCTTTTTTCATATTTTATTTGTACAAATTATTAAGGGTTAAATATTATTTTAGTCCCGCAAAATGAGTGAAAATTTATTTTAGTCTCTGCAAAAATAATTTTTTTAAAAAACTCTCTGCAAAATGTTTTTTTAATTTATTTTGGTCCTTACATTGATTCTTAAGCGGTTTAACACATTTTAACATAATCGATAATGTTGGCGTTAATGTTTTAAGCGCATGCATAGGCGTGTCATATCACTTAAAACAAATGTTAAATTTCTATTATGCTCTAAATTGACGTTATCCCTAATTGAAGTTAGGTGGACATAATAGGAATTTAACATTGGTTTTAAGATACATAACGATCACGAATCTTAAAACATTCACATCAATATTCTTAACTTTGTTCAAATGTGCCAAATCATTAAAAGATCAAGTAGAGACCAAAAAAACATTTATAGAGACCTTTTTAAAAAACTATTTTTGCGAGGGACTAATATAGATTTTAAGCTCATTTTGCGAGGACAAAATGATATTTATATCAATTATAAATGTTGGATGGACTGAGGCGCGAGCCCATCAAGCGATAAGGCGGACTTGGCCCATATCACCGAGTGGTCGGATCTTGATCCACCTCACGTTGGATGGTCGGGATTCCCTTGCATACTCCCGTCAGCGGATAGGATCACGCCACGGAAGATCCAGCGGCGTGGCGGGTCGGTGAAACGATATTTAACCCACAGTCGGACAACGACAAGGTAATTAATTCTCACCCAATTTCACGATTCTGCTTTACGCTCACCCCGGACTTGGCGTCGGTGCAGTTGCGAGTACACCACCATCTCGAGCGCGAAGAAGGCGTTCAACTACTTGGCGTTTCATCTGCTCCACAATTGAAGGTCTACTACGGATCAATAAATAAGTTGGTTAAATTGTTTTTGTATTTCAAATTTTTCATTTTATAAAAATGGTCTCCTTTCAATATTATTATCTTGGCTCTATGTTATTATCTTGTAATACTCTACTTTCTAGATTACAAAGCTATAAGATTAGTTATATTAAGAAGTAAACTAATTTAGTTCTTTCACACTTTTCTTTCACACTCTTACGAGGCATGGAGAATGTAAGCTAGCTCCTAGGTTTTTTTATTTGATCAACCTGTATTGAAACTATTATTATCGATGGCGTATCTAGAATCTTGAGTTAGGGTGTGCAAATTTTTTAAATACACCATCAATACAAATATTATAAAAATAAAAACTTTTAATATATTTAAATAAATAAATTACACAACTTATAATTAGTTACTTAAAGGAGTAAGAGAAAAAAAAGAAAATGCTCGACATTGAGAAAAATAATATGTCTATTACCAAAAAGTCATATATAAAAATCCTAAAAAGTTGTAGCGAAAATGAAAATTAAAACTCCTAAAAGTACTTTCATTTCATCAATCTTTATATTATGCATATTATCAGTTTTTAATTGCTAAAACAATATGTCTGTTACCAAATTAACCTAAATTATATTAAAATCATTGTCTAATATTATTATATTTGATAAAAATTATGAATTAATTGTTTTTGATAAGTTTATAAATTATTGTCAATAAAACAAAAGGATCAAAAGATTTTTTGAAAAAGGATTTATTTTTGCTCCTCACGTGGATTGCTTACCCATTATCACATTAATTTATTTTATTATTATATTTTTTTGAAGCAATATTTAATTATTATATTAAAACTTAGTGTTGTGATTCATGCATATGTTTGGTTTGCCAGGCATGGACCATCTCTGTAACGTGTCCATGGAGAGAGAGAGGTGGGGGTGTGGAAGAGGGTGTGATCGGTGGATGGTTAGTCAACTAACCAATGTTAATCTAAGTTAAGTAAGGTCAAGTTAGCCTAACTGAAGTAGTTCACTTCTAAATATTAGACATATAGAATCTAAGAACATTTGGATAAGATAATAAGGGTTTTTGAAACTTAATCGATATCTTGTGGTTCGAATTGAGAATTGAGTATGGAAGCGATGTTAAATCTTTTGAGGTAGAGTTTTGTGCCAGCGCGAAGAATTAATCTATGTAGTTGTGGGTAGAGTCTATACCCAATTTATAACAAAAATGAATATTAATATATATAGAGGAACCCTCCATAAGCCCATTTACAACTCAAATTAGACATTAACTTCTAAAACTAAAGACAAAAAACACAGAAAAGTAGTAGTTCTTTTCAAAGACCACCTTCCACATTAGAGGCACATGCATCCAAACTATTGGCTAGTGGCGGTGGTTTAATCTATCCGGGGACATGGGAGAAAGGCTAGGTGTTCCAGTTCGATTTTCGCGATGAACAAATTCGGTGTTGGAAAGAGAGCGAAATTTGATTTTAAGCGCGACAGAGATTAATTAGTCTTTTGTTTTTGTTTTTGACAAAGAGATTAGTCTTTTGTTGAAAAGCGTTGGAACACTCTAATCTATAGTTATTAAAATCGACTCGGTGATCAATGCATTCGGGGTAGTCACCGGTGGCCCAAATGAGCCGTGACACAACTAAAGCTAATAAAAATATGAAAATATTTTTACGGCAAAAATAAATATATAAAATCTAATAACTATGAAATGTGATATACAATAATAGATGTTATATCATTAGAACATATAAGCGTAATACCATATATATATAGTTTAATTTATATACACGATCGATTGTGCGAGTGCTTTTACACTATCTATCAATTAAATGTTGACACATCACCAAAAAAATTGGTCGATTGGTAGCAATAATTAGTCGATTAATGTAAATACTTAAACGATTTGTGATTGGTGGTGGTTGTAAAACGATCATACATAGTATGTGTATATAAATTAAACTTCATATATATATATATATATATATATATATATATATTTTAATTATAAGCGGCTTGTTTATATGTAACGCGGCTTGTCATGAAGCCATGGGAATATTTTTTTCAATCTTCCAATTTTTGTTCAATTTGCTTTTGGTTTTTCCATCTTTTCTTTGTTTTTTCTTATTTTACATTTTTGTTGTCATCATGTCATTGTTGTATAGTTTTTATCGAACTTTCTGGATGATTAATCTGTGGAGTAAATGTATTAGTCACGATCTTTCGATTTCTTCTTTTTATATTTTAAGGTTTTGAATTATTTTTTTAATATTTTAAGAGTCTTTCTGATCCCAAATTTTTTACATGTTTAAATATGACAATTTCCGGTGAAAGAAAGATTTAATTTTGTAAGTAAATAAGTAAAGTGAAAATGCTAAATAGGGTATTTTAATGTACTTGATGGGGACAAAATAATTTTGTAGTAAAGCAGCATAACGTGAAATGTTAGACTTTGTTTTTTGAGTACTTTAGGATTACGAATTTTTTTAACTCTTCAATTACTAGAAGTTTAAGTAAATAACGTTTTGGTGAAAAATAATAAGTTTGTGACAAAATACGTAAAGTGCGATGTTGACAATGTATTTTGGGGAACTTAGGGGTCCAGAAAAAAATTAGATAAAGTGTGATTCTAGGCTCTGGTGAAAAGTATACGCGAAGTTTGTTCTCCGATAATATGTTTGATGAAAAAATTCCATGAAAAATACATAAAGTGTGATTAGGCTCTCAGGTGTTTTGGGGTCTTTAGAATCTAGAAAAAAATTTACATTTCCAAATTGGTATTTTCTTCTTTATTTAGATAATTTCGCATCAACAAGTATTAGAAGCATACTTAAATTGATGTTTAGTTTTAAAACAAACTTGGCATGATACCTATGTACATGTTTCACTTTCTAATTATGTTGTCTTCTTTTATGTTGGCTTTGGTGTCAAAATACATTAAGTTTTTATATTTACATTTTTGGTATAAAGCGGGTATCACTCTACTGCATGACTCTGAGAGTAATCCATGAAACCAGAGGTAGAAATTTGTATTATGGGTTAAGTTTTTATAGTAACATTTGATGAATATAGATAAAGTTATTATAGGTTGTTGTTTATATTACTGACTTTAAGTTGTTTGTGTTATGACTTGATATAATATGTGTGACTTTTATCTTCAACTTTAAAATTGTTGTCTTTCTAATCATGAATTTGTTTGATGTTGTTATTTCTACTTGTTTTTTCTTTAAAAGTAATTCATTTAATCAATAATAGTGAGACAATCAGTCCATCAGAGACGGAGAGGGTTAAATTATTATTCTAACAACACCCTTAATGTAAATCACTAATATATGAGGATAGTTTTTTTTCTGACAATATTAATATATGAGGAGATGAACCCAAGAGCACTTGGATGAGATGATATGACTCTTGGGTTTGAATCCAACATTGGATATCTGTTGTATTAAATCTCTCGAGAGAAGTATCTTTGTCTATTGTGGTTACCCACCATTTCGAGAATTAGTCGCATCGTTGCGCGTAGATGATCATTATAATTAGAGGTAGTTGAATAAATGTATTTCATTTTTTATATTTATATAAAATCAACAAAATTAAAAATACCTTATTTTTGTTTATAATTGAAGAGAGAGTATTCTTTAAACCTTTATTTATGAAATAGAGGAAGCATTATTTGGCTGAATGTAGTAGTAGTATAGCGGATTAAAATCACCTGTCTCAAGATCCCTATCCCAAACCCTGTCCCACTAATTAAAATGTGACATGTCATTTAAACTCAAACCCCAAAATAATCGATACAGTGTAATTTATTTGCCCTTTTGGGAAACAACCTAATAACCTTACGGCGGAAACTAATAACCTCTTTATTATGTCTTCAAAGATAGTAATAAAGAGGTTATTTATTATGACTATAATGATGATAATAAAATTATAATATTATTGTGTATCTGAGATATCATAATCATCATCACCATCATCATCTCCTCACGAGATTCTTTCTGGTTCTCTTTTCCCCACTCTCCCCACCTCGTTCCGAGTTGACTCACTCTCTTCCTCTCTCTTTCAAGATCAACTACAATCACCGCCGAGCTCCACCGTTAATAGAACCCTAACTAACTTCCTCTATCAATGCTAAACTCGCCGTCGAATCTTGCCGGAACTTCTTCTCCCATATCGCCGGAACCTTCCCTTTGACTTTGCTTTTCCGCGAATCCGATGGCTCTTTTTCGTTCCTTTTTCATCTTTGTCGCACTCTGCTTCATCCTCCTTCCCCTCATCGCCAGTGACGGCGACGCCGATCCGATTTACAAGTGAGCTTCTCTCTCTCTCTCTCTCTCTCTCTCTCTAACTCTCGCTCTTTCATTTTCTTGTTCATATCTTCTATATAAAGAAAAGAAAGATCGTGGATTTTGCTCTGAATTACTTGTTTTAGTAATACCTTTGCCATAATTATTGGAGCTTTGATTTCTCATTCTTTTTTTATTTATGAATAGTTTAAGATTTTAGGATGAGTTTATGTTTATGGTGGAGTGGAGCTTGGATTTTGCTCTGAATTACTTGTTTTAGTAATTTCTGTGGATTGTGTGGTTAGTTTTTAGTGGTGGATTCTCAGTTCCTCTGTTAGTGTATTTAGGTGCAATGAATAATGATGAATTGTTTTTTTTTTTTTTTTTTGTTTCTTGGTTTGATGTGACTTGTTAAGCATTGAGTGAGTGTGATTCAAGTTTTTTTGAGATAATTGTGTGATTAGTTTTTAATTGTTGTTCTTGAAGTTGAATTGATTTGTGTGATTGCTTCTGATGAAGTTTTACTGCTTGTATAGGTGAAGGGGAAATGTTGTATGTTATGTCAAGCTTAGAATACACATAGATAAACTGAATTCTTGAATGCATTATTGCTTGTAGATATCTTCTCTTTGTACCAGTAGGTATCAAAATCACAAGGTTTGGGAACTTGTATGATATTAGTAGTTTGGGAACTTGTATGATATTATATACCTTAGTTTTTGTGGATGTGAAATTTGTGCTAGCATGATGGGAAGTAGTTTGGGAACTTGTATGATCTTAGTATGGATCTTTACAATTGGGATTTTCAAGAAAACTGTTGTCGTTAGTTGACACCCTCCACCACCTCTGATGGCATGGCTAGTTGGACTCCTTGCTTGATTAATTCTTGAGCTAATATGGTGTCACACATAATTGATATATGATAATTCTAGGAAAACTTAGTTATTTTCTTTTTATAATAATTGATGTCATATCATAACTCTTATATCCTAATAAATAAATAAATGAACAAAATTGAGATTACAGCAATAGGCTTGTATACTTTAATGGTATGGAGGCAGTGTGGCAGTTTGATATTTGGATATCAGGTGCACTTTCAAAACTTCAAATAATACATAGGTCAATTGGTCAAAAAGAGCGCACTTTCAGTGTCAAAATTTTGGTTTTCAAGTATAACATCTCTAGTCTACTGCATCTTTAGTTTTCTATCCCTCCCCTATTTCCAGTTCATTTTCAATTTACCCTGGGATTTATTTTACTCTAAACACTAAACGACACTTTAAGCACTTGCTCACCCTGTTTTGCTCCATTGTTCTTCAGTATCCACATTTCCCATCTCCTTCAGTTGTCTTTCACTTTCTTTCTATGGTTCCAGATATTCAACCTATCCCTGTTTGGTCTACTGCTGCTTTGATTTGAAGGGGATGCCTTGTCACAGTGGTTTAGTGCGTAACTAGAGACCACATTGTTGCTGTGTAACTAGAGGCCACAGGTTTGGGTCACAAAATCAGCTACTTGCAAATGCATACTAAGGCTGCCTAAAATAGATCCACAATTAGTCCGGCCCTTCCTGGATCCCGCCATAGTGGGAGCTTTCATCTTTCTTTCTGTTGGAATTATCAAATTGAGTACATTGGAATATGTATAGATATCCATGCATCTAGAAATCAATAGTTAATCATGTACCTAGAGAACTACATGCATGTACATAGGAACTAGAAATCACATTAATGACCTTGTAAATCTCACAATGTATTCACTCCTAATGTGTATATAATCACATAAGGTGAGTGGTGTTTCAATTAAGCATTTTTCAAATATTACGGTTTATCACATGGTATCTAGAAGCGGGTTAAAGATCACATACGGTCGGCGGATGCCATTCCCCTCCTACGTCCACCATCAGTTCTTCTTTCTTTTTCCTTTCCTTTTTTTCCCTAACCCACGAACCACCCAAATAAGCGAAAAGCCAATCCCGAACTTTCACGTCACAGTCATCTATTTACGAAAAAAAAGAGTTTACAGTCTACCTTGAAATTAGTTACATTTACTGCTCTCCTTAAATCTCCTTTAGTTTCACAAGTCACAATATCAAGTGAAAAGATGGCTTCTTCCTCTCTACAAAATGATGGTCCTACTTTTGCCTTCTCAAATTTTGAAAATCACTTGAGAAAAGTTGAATGGTAAAAACTATCTAGCTTTGGTCTTCCTCTGTTGAGCTTTGGTTTCTCGGTCAAGGATCTGAAGAACATTTAACTCAATATTCAAAAAGTATTGCTGCGTGAAAAACGCGACCAATGGAAAAAGCAATTATCAACTTTGTGCTCTCCTTTGGCAATCTTTTGAGCCAAATATCTTGACAAATTTGGGGGCCTTTAAAACTTGTCAAGCTTTACGGAAAAAGGCTCAAATTGTCTTTGCTAATGACATCCAACAAATGTATGATCTTTGCACAAAATTGGCTACTCTAAAACAACGAGATCATGACATGGTTGCTTATGTCTCAAAAGCTCAATCATGCGTTGAGGAGTTGAAAGCGTCTTTGGAAGCCAACCTGATCGAAGATATGAAGAATAAACTTGATAATCTTTATATGGTCTTTGGTTCTACGAGGATGCACCCAGATTTTGATCATATTCGTGATCAGTCTTAACTAGTCAAGATGTTCCATCACTAGAAAATTTAATCACTCGACTCCTTGGGTCCCCATGAAGATGGAAGTAAACTCAGTGACCATATTGAGACCTCTGCCATGGTTTCCTGTCGAGGCGAGGAGGTCGTGGGCCCAGGAGGGCGAGGTGGAAGAGGAAGTCCACCTCGATGCTCTTCTTTGAGAGAATGGGACACACACAGAGACACTTGCTACTCATCCATGGATTTCTGGAAAGGCATTAATATTTCTAAATCTGAAACACCGGAGATGAAATTTTGGAAGTGACTATCAAGAATACCTCCAATTGAAGGCTGCCAAGGAACCTCAAAGCTAAATGCTGCTATAGTTGCTCATAACTCCACTTTGCTTGTATTTCTCAATCGAGTAATGACCAAAGTCCTTGGATAATTGATTCGAGTGCCTCGAGATCATGTTCTTTGTAATGTATCTTTATTTTCATTTATCTCTCCTCCCAAAATTCCTCATTTCATTACCACTGGTGATGGTTCTAAAGTTGCGATAAAAAGGAACCGGTCGGGTGTCACCCACTACTTCCTATCCTTAAACTCTGTCTTGTATATATATGCACAGTTGCCCACTTTAATTTGATTTCTCTTAGCAAGCTAACTTCGCTCTCATAATTGTTCGGTGACATTTGATGATGACTCTTTTGTTATCTGAGGCATTGAGTGCAGGTCGACGATTGGTGTAGGACATGAGTCTCGTGGTCTTTACTATCTCAAGTCCGATCCTCACCGGATTTGCGGTCTTGCATTACCTCACCAAAACTTCTTCATGAGCGATTGAGACATCCCCACCTATCTAAAGTTTGAAAAAAATGTTTCCAAGCCTTGTAAAAATAAGTACTTTCTCTTGTGAGTCATGTCGATTAGGAAAACATGTTCGATCCTCTTTTGTTATACATCTTGAAAGTTGTGTTGACTCACCCTTTTCAGTCATCCATTACGATATATGGGGTCTAGTCGTGTGTCTTCTATGGGTTTTAGATATTTTGTTACCTTCATTGATGAATTTTCTCAATGTACTTGGGTTTTCCTAATGAAAGAAACGATCTGAAATTTTGTCCATCTTTATTTCCTTTGTCAATGAAATTAAAACTCAATTTGGCAAGACAATTCGTGTCCTTAGAAGTGATAATTCAAAAGAATATTTCTCTTTAGCTCTTTCTTCCTTTTTGTCATCACGGGGCATTCTTCACGATCATCTTGTCCTCACACCTCGACAAAATGACATTCTTTGAAAGGAAAAATAGACACCTTGTTGAAAGCAGCTAGGACAACTGTTACTCCATGTGAATGTAGTGTATCGTCATTGGGGAGAGGCAATTTTAACAGCTTGTTTCTTGATAAATCGAATGCCTCTTCCTCTTAATGACAAAGTTCCTCACTTTATCTTATTTCCAAAAGAACCACTTGTTTCATGTCACCCCACGAATATTTGGGAGTACTTGTTTTGTTCATGATCTCTCTCCGGGTTTTGATAAATTGTCTCCTCGAGCCATCAAATGTGTTTTTAGGGATATTCTAGATTGCGAAAGGTTATCGTTGTTACTCTCCAGTTCCACAATCGCTATTATATCTCTGCGGATGTAACCTTCTTTGAAGACAAACCTTATTTCTCACCATCTCAGGTTGAATGTGACCTTATTCAAGAAATTCTTCTATTCCCTATTTTGGTCCACCACTCTACCTTCCACGGGAATCGGTTCCAACCACGAGTCTACTCCGGATATCCTCGTAATCCTTCACGAGCCACCTCAAAGACCACTTATTACATACGGGGCGTTTGCGTGTTCCTAATCTGAGGTGGAAGGCACCGAAAGACCAATTGAATCATGTCTACTCCGACAAGCCCGATCTACTGCGGACTGCTTGTGAAACCCTTGATTTGCCCATTGCTCTTAGAAAAGGTACTCGATCAACTCGAAATCCTCATCCTATTTATAACTTCTTAAGTTATCATCGTCTCTCTCCTTAACATCATTCTTTCATAGCATCTTTATCTTCCGTTTCCATCCAAAAATGTTTGTGAGGCAACTTGATCATCGAGGATGGCGTCGAAGCCATGATTGATGAAATCTGAACCTTGGAGCATAATGGCACTTGGGATTTAGTCCTCTTCCTACGAGGCAAGAAATCGGTTGGGTGTCGATGGGTTACATGCTATTAAACCTAATGGGCCAGATTGATCGTCTTAAAGCTCGTCTAGTGGCCAAAGGTTATACTCGGATATATGGTCTTGATTATGGTGACACTTTCTCTCCCGTGGCCAAAACTACTACATTCGATTATTTTTGGCCATGGCTTGCTATCTCTCATTGGTCATTGTATCGATTGGATATTAAAAATGCATTTCTACATGGAGATTTAGAAGAGGAGATTTATATGGAGAAACTGCGACTTTGTTGCTCGGGGAGTGCGGCTTGGTTTGCAAACTCGGCGCTCTCTTTCACGAACTCAAACAATCCCACATGAGCTTGGTTCGAAATTCGATTCGATTGTTCGGACGCTTTGGGATGAAAGCGCGATGAAAGCGAACCATTACATCTTCTATTGTCATACTCTCCAAATAAATGTGTGTACTTGGTGGTTTATGTAGATGATATAGTCATCACCGGTAATGATGAAGAAAATTTCTCATTGAAAGAACACTTATCTAGTCATTTTTGGACTAAGGATCTAGGAAAGCTAAAATATTTTCTTGGAATTGAAGTTGCCCAGTCAATAGATGGGATTGTCGTTTCACAGAGGAATTATGCATTAGACATACTCAAAGAAACTGGCATGTTAGATTGTAGACCAATTGTGATCCCATGGATCCAAATCGAGAAATTGTTACCAAATCGGGGAGCACTTATCACGATCTGAAAGATATCGAAGGTTGGTTGGTAAACTCATCTACCTCACCATTACAAGGCCATATATCTCTTTTGCAGTTGGAGTGGTAAGTCAGTTCATGCAATCTCCTTATAAGGATCATTGGGATGCCGTAATTAAAATTCTGAGATACATTAAGAAGAACCCGAGACAAGGGCTACTTTATGAAGACAAAGGAAACACTCGAATAGTTGGTTTTTGCGATGCAGATTGGGCCAGTTCACCCGTTGATAGGCGTTCCATACGGGTATTGTCGTCCATTGGAGGAATCTTGTATCATGGAAGAGTAAGAAGCAAAATGTTGTCATAAGGTCTAGTCAGAGTGAATATAGAGCTATGGTACAGTAGCCACATGTGAGCTAATTTGGATTAAACAACTTCTTAATGAATTGAAGTTTGGAGACACTGACCAAGGAAGTTGTGTTGTGATAACCAGAGCAGCCCTACATATAGCTTCTAACTTGATGTTTCATGAGAGAACTAAACATATTGAGATTGATTGTCATTTTGTCCGGGAGAAAGTCCTTTCTAAAGAGGTCATCACTGAATCTGTTAGCTCTAACGATCAACTGGCAGACATCTTCACAAAATCCTTAAGAGGGCCAAGAATTCAAAGTATTTGTTCCAAGCTTGGAGCATTTGATTTATATGCTCCATCTTGAGGGGGAGTGTTGGAATTATCAAATTGAGTACATTGGAATATGTATAGATATCCATGCATCTAGAAATCAATAGTTAATCATGTACCTAGAGAACTACATGCATGTACATATGAACTAGAAATCACATTAATGACCTTGTAAATCTCACAATGTATTCACTCCCTAATGTGTATATAATCACATAAGCTGAGTGGTATTTCACTCAAGCATTTTATCAAATATTCTGGTTTATCACACTTCCGATTCTAGATAGGATCTCAATTTTGACTATTTTGCTACAGGATTTGTTGTGTTTCATACTTCTTGTGTTTGGTTTAATCGCTTCAATATTTATGCTTTCATGACGTTGAAACTTATGTACCTCGTGAATTCTCACTTTATATTTAGAATTAAATTTCTTGGTAGACATTTTTATTTATAAGAAAATGGTGAAACTTAAGTACTTTCACTTTTCAGTTGTAAGTAAATGAAGAAAGAATGTCAAGTGCAAAAACTATACATTTCCTGCTGATTGATGCAGCATTGACCTGTATGTTTGCAAAATTACTGCTGGTATTATGTAATTACCATGCAAAATTAAAGTAAAATGATTGTTTTTGCTCAATTCTTACCATATGATCAACTCTGGGTGTGACTATTGATTTTCAGGGTTGTGTGGAACAGTGTGAGAAATCTGGATGTGTAGGTGATACATGCTTTCAACATTGTAAATTCTCATCAGATGGAAAACCAATTGATGGCCCATGGTATATGCATGAACCACTTTATCTGAGGTGGAAACAATGGGATTGTCGCACTGACTGTCGATATCACTGCATGGTAGCCAGAGAGGAAGAAAGAACAAAACTCGGTGAAAATCCTGTCAAGTATCATGGGAAATGGCCATTTAGGCGCATTTCCGGGATTCAGGTTCTTTCATGAATTTCCTATGTAAGTTTAATGATAATAATGCTAATTTGGTTTTGGTTTCTGATTATAGCATCTATATTTGGTTTCAGGAACCTGTGGCTGTTGCTTTGTCTTCCCTTAATCTTGCTATGCAGTTTCAAGGCTGGGTGTCATTCTTCATTCTTGTGTACTATAAGTTGCCTTTGACGCCAGATAAGAAAACTTACTATGAATACACTGGCTTGTGGCATTTCTATGGGATACTATCTATGAATGCATGGTTATGGAGTGCAGTTTTTCATAGCAGGTAAGTTGTTAACTTTAATCTTTCTCTTTCTTGTCTGGACTTGATGTATAAAATTATGTCCCTCAAATCTACGGCTGCATTATCAAATAAGCGCCCATGCAGCGCCAAGGCGGATTGATGTGGAAATAGCAGCTTGAAATAGCAGATTTTTGACAAAAACGCCATGGTCTGCCATCCGCAATAGATAATCTGGAACCTAAGTTGTTAATTTCTGTTGCCTTGATATTATTGATTTATTGCATTTTGTGTAAAAGGTGTTGTAAATTAGACAACTTGAAATTTTACATCACGAATGTCCTAAGGCTACACACACGAACAAATACACAGCAACACAAGGCTTTTAATTAAAGCAAATGTATAACTTAAATATGGGTTTATCACCCCTTTTCCTTTTGGTTTTGATGTGTATTTCATACTTCTTTATCTGTAGAGCTGTGGAATTAACAGAGAAGCTGAATTATTCTTCTGCCGTGGCCTTACTTGGATTTTCCCTCATTCTAGCAATACTGCGGGCTTTTAATGTGAGGATGAAGCTACAAGAGTCATGGTTTCTGCTCCTTGGTTGCTTTTGTGACAACTCATATCATGTATCTGAATTTCTACGAACTTAATTATGGTAATCTTTTATTGTTGAATGTAATGGAGGATACAGTTGCTTTTCATATTATTTCAAGTAAAGTATGATCTGACAGTTTTTTTATTTTTCAGGATTGAGCGCGAAGTTTGCATGTTGATGGCTGTTGTCCAGCTTCTTATTTGGGCGATCTGGGGCGGTGTTTCCAGCCATCCGGCACGATGGAAATTATGGACAGTGGTGGTGGGAGGAGGCCTAGCAATGGTGTTAGAGACATATGACTTCCCACCTTACATGGGATATGTAGATTCTCATGCTCTATGGAATGCAGCAAATATTCCTCTTACATTCCTTTGGTGGAGTTATATAAGGGATGATGCTGAGTTTAGAACCACTTCCCTCCTTAAGAAAGTTAAATAGTGTTGTTGACATTTTAGACAGAGGGATTGTGGATCAGATGAAGAAGGATATGTCATATGCTTACTTTGAATTGTACATTACAAACTCTTTCCTTTTCCTCGTGTGAGCATTTATTTGGAAGGATTCACACGATGGTTTGTTGTTTTTACTCTTGTAATTTCTGTTTTCTTCATGCATGAGGTTTACTTGTTTTTCTCATGTATGATGTCATTGATGTATGCTTTCTTAGTGAAATTTAAATTTGCAATGCCTTTTCAAATTCCAAATCCCCATTCCCCCTCCCCACTTTCTAAAACAATAATCAACATCACCATCTTCACCATAATAATAATAAAAAAAGAAATGGAGTGAGGAGAAGCTGTATGGATTGCAGCACATCGGTTGTTGGGTATAATAGAAGGGGTTAATACTCATGCCCTTAATCTAATACTTTTTATAAGAGAACATATCTTACAGTCATAATTCAAGGGCATGGGTATATTAGTATTTTACCAGGTCCAAATCTTACATTGTAGGCTCAGTGCATAATGGTATAGTTCAAGTTGGTGAGTATCCAAAACTTCAAAACACTTTGGAGCTTGCTTTGACTTATTTTAGCTTTATTGCACAAACACTTGTCAAACGGTTTGAGTTTTTTTTTATAAGCAAATATTTGTGGGGTGAGGAATGTTAGTTTCCAGGGGTTTGAACTACTGGGCCTCTTTCTTCTGGTGCAACTCCTTCGTGTCATGCCATTTGCCAACCGAGCTATCTTCCAGGGCCAGGTTTAGGTGAGTTTATGGAAACAACTTATGACGTATTCATAAGTTTTTAAGCCAATTTCAAAAGAGAGTTTAGGAAAATAACATAAACTTATATAAAAATAATTTAACTTTATTTTATCTTTATTATAGATAATTTAAATTTATTTTATCTTTTATTATAGATTTAGTGCTTTAAGCATAAGCTTTTGTATAGCCAATAAAGGTTGGCTCGGTTAGTAGGAATTGACTCATTTCATGAGGCGTGGGTTTAACCACATTGTCGATGTGAGGACCTTTTTGGTAGGTGATGCTGTAAAATCTGCTCTGTAAGTCTTCGAAAGAGCCGTGAAGCTTACCACGACACAGTGAGCCACGGAGCCCAACTTCGTTTAAATTTTATGTAACCAAAAACAAATAAGCTTTTGTATGATAAGTGCTTATGCTATAAGCATTTAACTATTCTGTTTGTCTGAACATAGTCATGATCCATGTGTGACTTTCTTAATTTCCAACTAGCGGTATACGTGCATCACATGCGAGGGTTGTCGTGTTATTTTTATTAATAGACTTAGACATAATTTAATCGAGTTCAAACATTACCCGTGAAAATCAAGACTAATTTAAAGTAGATAAACAAAAAGTTTCAAATTGTAATTGAGTTAGTCAGAGCATTCTGCGTGAACATTTACTGAAAATGACATGTAATATTTTCCATATAGACTAAATAAAACTTTTTTTTTGTTGACAAAAACTAAATAAAACTTATTGATAGAGAAAAATGAAATATTAAAAATGAAAGAAACATGTAGATGAAATTAGGGAGGTGTCACCACCGATTTGATCCTTGAGCTGGACCTTGTAGGAGTGCCCTTCAGCTTTTTAGCAGGAGGTTGCTCAGCAAGTCTATTCTTGGGCTCCTATATTGGCTTTGAGGTCGGCAATGGACACTCTATTTCTCTCTTACGATTTAGTGATGACTCTCTTATGGTGGGAAAAGGCACTTGAGACAATATTTGGAGTATCAAAATAGTCCAAGAAAAGCTTTGAGCTAGTGTCAGGTATGAAGGCGAATTTTCACAAAAGCAACTCGATTCAACTTAAACTCTCAGTCTTGGAGGTTGCCTCTTCCTTTATTTTGTGCAACCGTGTTGTTATTCCTTTCAAGCTTTTGGGCTTTGGCTAGTCGAATCTAAGGCGTATGGGCACGTGGAAATCATGTTGGATGCTTTGAGAAAAGATTATCGTCTTGGGTGGGCGTGTAAAACCCTATTTAAGTAATAACTTATTTTATAGTAAAAACTAGTTGCGGAAAATTTGGAGAAAATAAACAATATTTATTATTTGTCTTTGGCTCACGATTAAAAACCAAAAAAACATTTGCCCGTTTAAAATTGCTAGCGCTCATAATTTAATCATTTTTTATCATAAAAGGAATCTTATTTGATCACTAAATCGATCACTAAACCCTAAAGTTGTCGCTAACTTGATCCACAAAATCGACCGCTAAATCGATCGCTAAATTCGATCACAACATCACTCGCCAAATCAGCCGCTAATAACGGTCACAAAATCAATGTCTAAATTAAATTACGCCATCACGGTGCGCTATAAAATCATCAATAATCGGTTAGCTATAAAATGTCACTAAATTAGTCTCTGCATGTTAGTGACCGGTGATTTATTCGATCGCTAAAGTCCATAGTGACTTGAAATGTATTACAAAACTCTTTGATTCATAGGTTTGCCTTTAGTAAACAAGCATGTGATGTACCTAGGAAGTAAACACAAATGCTTTATTATTGTGAAAGCTAACATACACATTCTTTTTAAGATATTGTCAAAGCTAGTATGTTTTGATATTTGAGTGACTAAATTTTTCTTTGGTTATTTCGGGTAAGTAAGTGAGCCTAATTCGCGAATGGATGCCAAATGATCATTCGGTGCTAGCAGCGTTTGATGTTTTTAGGATAATGTAGTATATGATTTTTTTAGCTTGTATGATTGAGTTGTATGACATTAAATATTTTAGCTACAAATGTTTCTTCTGACGATATAACAATAAGTGTTTGAAATACATTTACAATATCAAAGTTTTTTTAATGAAATTTTGTGTTTTGATTAAGTTTGATAAATGTCTTATAAGATATATGATGCATAATTGCCAATAATAAAAATGTGATAATAAGCTAAATTAAAAATTATTCTCAAATCGCATAAGTAGAGAGAGATTAAAACTCGATTAAAATTATTCTCAAAATTATTAAAACCCCTCAAAAAAACCTCCACTATCTGTGACCCCATGAAATAGACTCGATACCAGCGTTTTCTAAAAACTCCACTTAAAATCTGCGGCACTTGAAACTCGGCGGTTTCAAAACCCCGTAAATTAATTCGCGGGGTTAAAACCCCAGCTAATCGACTTAAAAACCCCACAATCTATTCCGTTTTTGTAGTGTTTTTCCTATATAGCGATCGAAATATCTCTCCCTATTTGCTTTTTTTTTTGGTAGTGATACAAGAAAAGCGGGGTGTTACTTGCATTCCTTGCATTTTGATTGACACTTACAGAGGTACTTGCATTCCTTGCATTTTGATTGACACTACAAAGCTCCCCAAACTGTGATTAAGGAGATAGTTAGGATCCAAAGAGATTTTCTTGGGGTGGTAAAAATGATAAGAGATCCATTTATTAGGTGGCTTGGGACAATGTTTATTTACCCAAAAAAGAAGGGGGTTTAGAGCTAAAAAAACCTACTCCCTCCGTCCCATATTATATGATTTTCTAGGCAAAAAAATTTGTCCCATAATACATGACTTTTAGAATACTAATATAACATCAATTTTATTTTTCAGTCATACCTTTCATTATTTAATATATCTCTTCCTACAATTCTACTTTTATGTTTTCAATGTCATTGATGAGAGACAATTTGGTAAACTAACTCACAATCTCTCTTTCAATACAAAATTAACTACTTTTCTTAATTCTTGTGCAACAACCTTAAGCGACATATAAAATGAGGCGGAGGAGTAGAGGACTTTAATTTATCACTTTTATCCAAATGGAAGTTGCAGTGTCTTAAGGACTATAATGCTTGTTGGAGGAACATTTTGGAACATAGATGTCAAGGATTCTCACAGCGTCACTTGGTGCATCAACTATCATGCATGCGAGTTATGTGCTATCTTGCGTGGGTTGGAATTATGTTGGGAGTTGGGATATAGAAATATAATGTGTTATCTGGAGTTCAATGCATTCCTTGCATCTCATTGACACTCTTGCGTGGATTTTCACGTGCATGGGAACAAAGTTGCGTTGATGCGGAGTGCCTTCGTGGGCCGTGGCTTGTGAGGTGGAGCATGTCTGTCGGGAAGCAAATTTTTGTCTTGACTATCTTGCGAAATTGGGAATTCTGCGCCTTTCTTGCAAGTTCGGTGCCTCAACGCTTGCGGGGTTGTTTCATTGCTCTGGTGATCACGAGGGTCTCTCCTTTGTGAGACCTTAGTTCCTCTTATTCTTGTTGTTTTTTTTCTTTTTTCCTTTCTTTCTAATGTAACCAAAAAAAAGATATGGGGATATGCATTTTGGAAAATGACTCTTTGTAGTGGAGCTTCTTGGCTTTGGCAAGGCGCTAGTAAGAAGGCAAAGAAGGTTAATCATTTGATATGGTTGGGTGCCATGTGGTGTATTTGGAGAACCTGAAATGATTTCAGAAATGTTCAACCCACAGTTGTTATTAACCACATTAAGTACATTTATTAATTAGGAGTGGGTTGTTGGTAGCGGATAGATTTTCAAGTCATTCTATATTTCTATTTCAGATTGGTGGTGCAATCCTATTCATTGTCACACCTTTATCTGAGTCTTTTTGTAATGGGTAGGAGTACTCTTAATACTCACCATTGATATCATTTTGCTTATCAAATTTTTTTAGCGATTTAACTTAATATACGAAACTTCTTTTGACCAACTTAAAATATGAAACTTGTAATAGCAATAATTAACTATATTATTATTATTATTATTATTATTATTATTATTATTATTATTATTATTAACGGTCATTTTTATCTCTAGATGTGTGAAGCGTTGTCATTATAGTCCCCGAATGTATCAAAATTGCAAACATTCTCAAGTATCCCTTTAATGAGTCATTTGGCTAATAAATGTGTTTTGTCAGTCAATTTAAGGCAAAATTACATCAGGAATCCTTTAAGTTATTTAATTGTAACAAGTTGGTCCTTTAAGTTTTTCATATCACTTAGATCCTTTAAGTTATTTAATTTTAACAAGTTGGTCCTTTAAGTTACATAATGTGTACAACATTAGTCATTTTTTCATTTTACATTACAAAAAAAACTCAGTCGCACTAACTTGAGCTTACGTGGGTGTGTGGGCCTACATGTCATTTGTCTTGTAACAATTTCATCATTTAAGACTAACAGCCATGTAACAATTTGGTCCTTTTCGACAATGAAAAGAAGATGAACCATCTTTTAAAAAAAAAAAAATTAAGTTGAAAGTTCTAAATTATTGCATGTGATGTAGTCTTAAGGGACCAAATTCTTACAATATAGATGATAGGTAGCCTCAGTCGCGGCTACATCAACTCTGTTAGTGCGAATTGAGGTTTTTCTAATAAAAATTGAAAAAAGGACTAACGATTGTACACGATATGTAACTTAAAGGAGTTAAGCGTTCTGAAAAAGCTTAAAGAACCAACTTTTACAATTAAGTTTACTTAAAGAACTCCTAGTGTAATTTTGCCGTCAATTTAATTAGTCCCTAAAATCACTAGAAAAAGACATAATTGTAATTTTGATACATTCGGGGACTATAATGGCGATGATGCTTACACATTAATGGACCAAAATGACTATTTACTCTATTGTTTATTAGCATATTATTGGTGCGTAGTGTCCATCAACTTTCTGGGTGATTAATCTACTTTTGAGAAACTTGATTAGTCACATATTTACTCGACATGTTTAAATGAATTTATCAAAAGTATTTGTGAATTTGATTACTTTGATGTATTAAATAAATATTGACTTTATATTTTGTTACTTTTCTAATTGTAATTTTAAGTATTTGAATACTTTTATGATGTATTAAACTTTAATATATAAAATATAAGTTATTTTTATTTTATATTCAATAGTTATGAAGTACGTATATGTTAGATAGACAAATCGACTCTTTGTTATACTCTAACTCCACTAAATCATCTCCACAATGGGTTGGTGTGCACTCAAGTAATCTGATTATTCTTATCTAAAAAAAAAGCTCATGAAGTTTTGAAAATTTAATAATTTGAGTTGAAAATATAGTAAATATAATAATTTTTTAATAAACTATTATCACTTATTGTCAAAAACTATTATCACTTTTTGATCAAAAACAAATGTTTCACTTTTTGCTTTCTTAAAGAAGGCAAAAAGTAGTATATCCCTGTTGATCGTAGGGACTGATCTCTGAGATACAGAAGGCAAAGATACCTTATATAATATATTCCCCATTTAATATTTATTCCCTAAAAATACCTTATTCGAGTTATAATATACTACTTCTAGATAATTATAATCAAAGTTTTAAATTGTTTCCATCTATAATGTGACGATAAATATATTTGATATCATAAAAGGTTTATATTATTAAATGATAAAAAATAATTCCTTTTCTGAAAATACCCACAGTTTTTAGCTTGCATCTGGTTGATATAGCTTTTCATAGACAGTGGTTTTGAAATGCATATTAAGAAATACATTTAACTTAACACACATGTCCAACTTGCTTCTTAATTTTGGTGTTAAAGTATAAAGTTATGTATGCCCATGTATTTTTTTTTAAAAAATTCAAACTATTCAAAAGGCCAATTACTAAATTGAAAATTATATTTTGAAATAATTAAGAATAATTTTTTTAATAAAAAATAATTAAGAATAATTTGTTGATAGTAAATATTCACTTCAAATATAAATAAAAGGCAGTTGATATTTTTAATTTTAAAAAACATTAAATTGTTTTTAATTAATTGTCAAATATTATTTTACTAACAATACTAGGAGAATACCCGTCACGATCGATGCGGGTTGTTATAATTCTCTTAAAAAATTAACGTGTTTTTATATAAAATTAAATCAGTTGTTGATATAAATTATGTATTTTAAATATATAGTATTATATTAAAAAATGGTATTTTAAATAAAAATTATGGTTAACCATGTGGAATTTGAAGCATGAAATTGATAATATATTTTACACCTATCTTGAAGCATTAGAATAAAAAAAAATTATGTTTAAAAAATAAGTATAATATGTTGACAAAATGTATTTGAAGAGGTATTGCATATGCAACATGCCGCTCACATTTTTTTTCTCACTTTAATTTTATTCTATTTTTATTTTATTCTTCCAATTCTCAGTTACATCCTTTAAGTATTATTGTTACATTTTGTTTGGATGGATTTGAATAAAATAAGTTAATGATTGTGCATGATAAAACATAAATCATAAAAATTAGAAAGTCGCTATTTTTATTTCTTTGTTTCATAACTAATTAGTAATTCATAAATATTAATTGGAACAAAATTGAATTTCAGAATAAAAGTGATAATAAAGAATATAGATTTAGCACAAATTAGAAAGAAAAGCCAATTAAAAATCAGTTATTTATTTCTATTCTTTATAATGAGATGGAAAAATATATGGTATTGTTCACAGTATGAAATAAAAGATTTATATTAATATAATGTATATTTTTAAACAACTTACAATTTAAATAAGCTAAAATGAAGAGTAGATATGTAATACTTGTAAACAAATTGCAAAATATAGATTAATTGAAGCTTTATATGAGGTTTTACCTCAAACATCATTTCTTATTTTTATTTAACGATCTTAGGTATGAACTTCGTTAAGAAAAACATTAAATAGAATACTCCTCTGAAAACATTAGTTTAAAAGAACCAATTTACTTCACAAATTCATCCAATGCACTATATTGTAGTGAGATTAATTAGCACATACTTTTATTTGAGTGAGTTCCTTATTAACTTACAATAATATGATAATAAATGAAGAAAATGAGTTTGTAAAAAAATTTGAAGAAAAATATTCTAATGATATTAGTAGAAGGAAATAAAAATCTAAGGAACTTAGAATATTCACCATTTTCATATTAATGTTTTAGAATTATGATGGATTATAATCAGTTCTCTCTTGCATTTGTCTAAATTAAGAAATACTTTTGTTATCTAATTTAGAGTAAGTTGGATATAATCTTGGCATACTTGTCTAATTCATTGTTTATTTATAATTAGGTATGAACTTCGTTAAGAAAAACATTAAAATAGAATACTCCTATGAAAGAATTAGTTTAAAAGGACCAATCTACTTAACAAATTCATCACGATGCACTATATTGTAGTGAGTTAATTAGCACATACTTTTTATTTAAGTGAGTTCCTTAACTTACAATAATATGATAATAGCCAGAAGAAAATGAGTTAGTAAAAAAAATTGAAGAAAATGATGTATTCTTATTTTTTTCCTTTTTGTGGTAGAGCTTCCTAGAAGTAACATCTAAGGTAGTCTCCATCCTAGAAGTCACACCAAAGGTCATGTCATTCGTGCACTCGGTTTAAAGACAAAGAAACACGAGTATCTATGAACATTCAAGGAACATTAGCAAATCATCGGACCTAGCACATTCACGAAACTATTAAAATTAAATGTTCTTATAAAACACAATATTAAAATGTCTTGATTTACTCGATCATATAACTTTACTGTAAAAATGTTCTCTCCATTGCATGATTTACTTACTTGGTCAACTTTATCTTTATGTCGCTTTGACTACTTCAAAACTATGAAGAGCGTGAAACTCTTTCCCCTTAATGTGCATTCTACCTCTTCTCACGAACTCGCTCCTTTCTTCTACTCATTGTTTTTCATTATGAAATTTTTCATCAAAATGTCTCCTCTCACCATCCAAAACAGTATCCTTTTTAAATAGTTGTTTCTTGCTATAACTGACTAAAGCTCTACCTCTTCCACTCATATTCTATTAACTCATGACGCAATAATATATTGATTATTTTTACCTTAAATATACCATGATTGTACCAAAAGCATTTGGTAGTACAATTATAAAAACTGATGGAATAAAGAACCAATTCATAATCATTACTCTTTACTATATATCATTATTTTTATCTAAATAAAACCAGCATATATCATGGAGGTCCTCAACACCTTAAAGGACTTTAACTACTTAACTTACTCAATGTATTTTAATTTGTGACCGATTATTAGAATATATATCTTGCTCCCTCAAAAAAAATTATATCTTGCTAAATAAATGAGCAGAATAATACTACCCAAAGGAACATAATTTATACATGTCTATAGCTTCCAAAACATTTGTTCCTCAATTGCATGACTCACCAACTCATCTAATTTTTCTTTTTGTTGTTTTGACTACCTTAGAATCATCTAGAACATGAAGTTCAAATCCTTTACTTTGCCTTTTCAATTTTTCTCTATCCATGAAAACTCAAATTTTCCTCCATTGTTACAACTTGAAACCTATAACAAACTCAATACTTAACAATCAAAAAAACTACGAATAAAGACAAATTCATACAAACTTTTTGGAACTCCAACTACTACAACGACATTTTCAAGCTTCAATTTCATGGATAACTTAAAACTAAACATTTTTTAAAGAACAATATTAAGACTAAACATGCATAATCCATACATATCTATAGCTTGACAAAAAATTATTCCTCAATTGCATGCTCACTAACCCATCCAAAATTCTCAGTTTGTCTTGTTGACTCATTAGAATTGTATAGAACATGAAACTCAAATCATTTACTTTGCCTTTTCAATTTCTTCTCTATCTGTGTAAACTCAATTTTTCCTCCCTTGGTTGCAATTTGAAACCTATAAAAGACTCAATACCTAATCAAAGTCAAGAAAAACTTACGAATAAAAGACAAATTCATACAATTTTTTGGAACTCTAACTACTACAATGGCTTTCTTCAACCTTGAATATTGGTGATGAAAAAAAAACAAAAAACCTTACATAAGTGATGTAACAACCAAACAAAAATGATAAAATGAAAAGATAAGTGATGATGCCTCTTCTTAAGTATTTATAGTAATTAGGAAAGAAAACTTAAAGTGATAGAAAATGAAAAAGATTGTAACTAATCTTTATTAAAAACCAACTCTAATAATTAGTACCAATCAAATTAAAAATTTAGAAAGACCAAAAGGCAACCAAATCCATAACATTCACACAATAACTAACTCTTCAAATGATTTTAGTCCAAAAAAATGAAGACCCTTCGAAATGATTTCCTGTGAACAATAGCTTTTAGAATTTTTCTTTCTTTCTAGATAAAAAACAAAAAGTAACATTTAAGTCTTCTAATATTTTTACTTAGTTTTATTGAGTTTATTCATAAAATATATAAATTATTGATATAAATAATGTATATATAGGATATAGTTCAACATAAATATTAGTTTAATATTTTATATCAAAATTATCTATTTTACTCAATATTATTATATAGAGTATTTTTTTAAAAATAAATAATTGCTAATATTTTGATCAATATTATATTATATTACATTATATTATATTATATATTATTAATTGTTATGATAACTCTAATATAAAAATATCTATATAGTATTCCACTAAGTGCATCATTTAATAAATTAGTGGCAATTACGTTCTTTCATTAGAATTGAAGGCAAATTAAATTCCTCTTTATGTATAAATTATAAATAAATATTTTGATAAACAAAAATCTTGAGAAAAATTGTGGAGCTTCCTTTGGGGATTTCTTTTTATAGATGTATAGATAGATGTGTGTGCGTAGCGTTGGAGTGCGTGTGTGTCCATGTAATTCAAATATATAAAATATACAAATAAATACTCAAACTATTCAAAATACTTAATTACTAAATTGAGAATTAATTTTATGAAATTAATTTAAAAATTTTATTAGTATAGATGACAATGCTATAAAAAGTGTTAGAGCAGGTTGGGCGATGGCCCAATCCACTTGATGGGATAGAATTAGGGCCAGGCCGACCGATCACACATCATGGATTAACAACGAGGAAATAGGCGAGGATCATGATCAACGGTTGGGATCGAGCGGTTGATCCTACGACCAATAAACACCTTACGACTCTATAAATGCGAGTCAACCCCTCTGAGAAAGGTACACTTTTCCCATAACTCATTTCCTATTTAGACTTCTTCTCCCAGACTTGGGTGTTGGAGTGTCTTTGCAGTCTGACGGGCTTGATCTCTGCTCGCGACTTCATCGACAAAACGCGCGACCATACACAGGCCGGTCCACCGCCAGGACTTTAAATTCTGATTCATTTGGCGACCACGGTAAGAGTCGGCGCTATCCCACCTCACATTCTATGGCACCTCGGGGAAGGCGCCGGTCTAGGCAAACCCCTCTCTTGCAAAGGATGGCGGAGATGAAGCCCGACCTGACCCAACTCCTGAAGGCATCACGATTCTGAGAGGAGGTGATCGCGCTCATCCCTCCTTCCAAACCAGGTCCTCGGCGACCATCACGATATCATAACCGCCATGCAATAACTCTCGGACTCTACTCGATGGGTGAGTATATACCCAGGCATAACAAGAAGAACAAGCCCGACACGGTCGAGAGAGAGAGGTAGCCTGCGGGCGAGTAATGCCACACGAGCCACGTCACGCGTATACTCGCTCCGGCCGGAAGGATGGCCGCTTTCGGTGCCGCAGTCGGCCACCAGAGACACCTCGTCCATCGCTCTCAGATTACGCCGAAGGCGGCGGCGAGGTTTGAGGCGCCCCTCGAACTCCTCCGTCCCCAACCGAGCCCACTGCTGCGGCGGACGAGTCGCGAAGATCCGGGAGCTCTTCGTTTGCGTCCTCGACTCACTGGACACTCCGGCGGAGTCACCGGCGGACATTATAGATATGATAGCCTCATGAGAACCTGGCGACAGCGACCATCAAGGTCGACACCTCGAGGACCAGTTTCCTCGTCGGGAAGCATTACTCTCGGTTGGGGCCTTTTACGAGAGAAATAGATGAGTATCTGATCCATACCTCTCTCGAAATCCCAGGTCTTAAATATGTATGGTTTGGATCGGGGGCCGGACAATCAACTTGGACTATTTTGATTTGATAATCACGATCTTTACAGGAGAAAAAGCCACGATAAAGTGCAAGATCTTCTGCGACTCTAGAAAAATTGGCTTTGAAATGGTTCAAAGAGTTAAATCGAACTTAGTGAGTTGGCGAGTTGGAAAGCGGTACTTAGACTCTTCTCACTTGGATTTACTGCATCAGAGTTAAACCCAATTCGAAGTGGTACTCAAGTCTCTGACAGGCGAGAAAGAAGAAACACTCCATGAATCGTGGAACTATTCAATTAGGAAGCTTCCAATGTAAGAAACCGGAGCAATAAAGTGCGACTACATTTCTAAAATGATGGGCTCGTGAGTAGTCTATTCGAGGTAGAGGTCGGGGTAAATAGACCACACGATCTGGCGTCTTCCTCTGAGGTCCCAAAAATATATGGATTCTGAGGAAGCGGAGATGGCGCACGAGCGATTGCCAAGAAGCGTTCGGAAAGAGAAACACGAGTAGCGACCAGAAGTAAAGAAAGCGCGCGAAGTATGTCTATCGATGTATCATAGGTTAACCCACTCTTGGCGAGATTAGGGTAGCGCTTCCAACTGTCCATCTCAAAATAAAGTTTTACTCAACCAGGTAAGTTGTTACCTTACAAGAAGATCTTCACTCGGCATGTAGGTGCCATTTCATGAGCCTCGAAAGAACAATGAGAGTTTGAGATTGAAAAAGGTAGGCGGCGAAGCAGAGCAAGGAAGGTAAGCGCGTCAGCGTGGCTAACCTTGATGCGGGTTATGACCACGGCAAAAGTGAAGAGAGAAAGCGACGACCCAAACCGAGAAATTAAAAAAAGCGAATCGGAGACCCGAGAACCCAGATGGCGAATTAGTTCCGCATCTGACTTGTGGGAAGATCCTGCCAAAAACCGTTAGAATAGGGACCGAATTTCACGGGGAAGTAAAAAATGCTTTGACTCGATGTTTGAAAGAGCGTCGCAAACCATTTTGCATGGAGTCGCGGCCGATAAGTCTGGGATTCTACGCCAAAAGTAGCATGCCACCACTTGGATGTAGTTCCACAAGTCAAATCGATCGCCCGAAGATGGCACGCGTTTAGAAGGAGGATAAAGCGAAGCCGCCATGTGCCGTGGAAGAACTCATTGAGAGTCGAGGTTCGTGAAAGTGATAAAATACACTACACAGCTATCGAATGTTGTTACGGTGAAGAAAGCCAATGGCAAATGGCGCGTGTCGTCATCTACATGCTGATTTAAATCGGCGTGCCCCGAGGGCGCGTTCCTATCCCAAGCGTCGGCGGGCTTGTGGAAAATGCCTCGGTTTTTCATTGTTGTCATTCTGGGCGGATACTTAGGATACAATCATAGAGCCATGCAGCGGCGTTCGATCAGAAAAAACAACCTTCATGGTAGAAAGGCAACTACTTGCTGTATCGGGCATGGAACACTTTATTCATCATTCTTATGCACGTTTGGAGTAAGTGACAAATTCCTCGGGTTCTTCTTGGTGAGAAAGGGATTGAATCAACCCTAACAAATGTAGGGAGGTAGGCGAGATGAGGCCGCTAAAATGAAGAGGAGATTCAAAAGGTATTTGGGATGGTCGCGACTTTGTCCCGATTCATTGCAAGAGCAACGAACAAGTCGCTCCACTTTTAAGAAAGGAGTTGAGTTCCAATGGGCGCGAGTGCGAGCAATCACTAGATAAACTCAAAAGCGTACAAGCGCAACCACCCATCTTAAATGAGGCCCGAGCCTAGAGAGGCGTTGTATCTTTACTGGCGATCAGATGAAGCTCACGAGTCTTTGTCTAGTTCGAGAAAAGACTACAGCGAGAACCCATCTATTTCGTAAAGAACCAAAATGTTACACGGGAAGGAGCGCGATGAAGTAGGTCAAAGGGAGAGCGATCTGAGGAAGAAGCCGCGAAATTGTAGCCGCGCACTCCGTGGGCGGTAGATTGGAGAGAGACTTAACCCGTCGAGAAGGAAAACACCTGCGAAGCCTCACCGGAGAATAAAGTCGTGTGCTCGGAGGAATCACAAGTCACTCTCGAGTACATGAAAGTAGGAGAAAGTTCCAAATGAAGAAGGTAATATTCATTATAGAGTGGGCCTACCAACAAATCGTGGGCGAGAAGTTGAAGCAGCCAGCGACCGCCCGTTCCCGTGCTTGCCTCAAAATTCCTGAACAAACACATCTTGCCATCATTACGCACTGCCTCTCGAAGTGCAAATGTCATATCGATCAAGCTCGGTTGGCACATAACATCATCGGGCTCGGTTGTCAAGTACCTCGTAAGTGTGCGTGTAAGCCACATGTCTGAAAACTCGGCGCTTGATCGAGCAGACACAGTGTCGGCTCAAGCGAGCGGGGGCCACGCGATGCAAGCTGAACCGTCCCAATAGCGACCCGACTTGTGGCGCATCTGTTGGGGTGGGCGATGGCTGAATCACTTGATGGGCGAGGATCGAAGCCCACAGCTACCTTGAGCTCGCGACGATAGAGGGAAATAGGAGAAGATCATGATCAGATGGCTTGGATCGAGTCGGTGATCCTACGACCAAAAAAAGTGCCTTCCGACTCTATAAATAGGAGTGTCTTATTATTATTATTATTATTATTTGGATGAGCAACTACTAGTGGTTAGTAGGATGGGAAATGTTAACTTTCGAGAGGGTGTGGTTGAGAGGTTGGGCTCATTCTCTCTTTACGAAGCTAGTGTCGAAGTACGATCTTGCGTCATGGGTACATATCAACTTTAAATCTTTGGGGCGTTTGTCCCACCCTTGAGTGTCTCCGATCCAGTGAGAGGGATTAGTCATTGCGTTAGGTGAGGATACCTTGGTTTCGACAAAAAAATGGGGGAAATGTTAATTGAGTGCAGTATTGGTAGGAGTTTGGCCTTGTAACCTAGATATGAGTTAAAACTCACTCAAAGGTAGTTATAAAATAACCATTAGTATTCCTTTACTAGAAAATGTATATTTAGAGAGGATTTTTGAGATGGATTAGTATCCTCACTATTAGTGAGGGATTTAGCTACGAAAAAGTAAGTAGTAATCTTGAAGCTTCGTTTGTGGCGAGGCTTGAGAGACCAAAATATCCTCTCTAATAATTTACGTAGCTAAATTAAATCACTAAATGTTGAAAAGGCGGTTAGAGAGGGATTTTAAGCCTCAACTTAATAGCGAGAGCAGCTATTAAATCATTGTGAAATAAAAATCTAAAATGGCGCGTTTGTGAGGAACAACTAATTTGAGTTTTTAATAGTGAGAAAACGGCTATTAAAGTGGCAGCAGTTTGTGTGTTACACTTAAAAACCCTTTTCTCCTACAACCATTCACTCTCCCCTCTTCTCCCTTAAACTTCCCAATTCTCCCTCTTCTCCCTCGAACGCTTCTACCTCCACCACCTCCCTCAAAATTTTCCCTCTAATTCCCAAAACCTATTTCTCAATTGCATTTGATTTCAAAGCCCATGACTCTTAAACTCTTTTGCTTCTTCTCACTTGGCGTCCTCGACTTTTCGCTAACCACTAGTCTCTTAGATTCCCAATCAACTCCTGCGTTATTTATTCACGTGTAACTCTCTTGTCATCGTCTCTCCTGCCATCGTGCCGCTGCTTGTAATGTCGTTTCCATCGCCTACTCTCCACCTTATCGTTGCCATCGCCATCTAACGGTGAGTTCTTTTGCTTTTCGATTACGATGTTAAATTAGTTCTTCCGTTTTGTGCACCGTGTGTGTTTCCTTGTTTTGATGGCTTGGTTTGGATCTTAATGAATATGTGTGTGTTGTTTGTAATTGGATTTGGTAGATCTAAGAGTAATGCTTGGAATCCAAATCCATCAGAATTTCTGTGTTGATTTAGGTATTTCGTGTTGATTTATGTTTGGATTATGTTGTTTGAGCGTTAATCAATGATGCATGTAATGATTTTTGAGTTTGATTTCGATGCATATCCGCTTGAGTTTGAGTTCCAAAGGGATCTTTCCTCAATTTGTTTCTTCAACACTGGGGCGACCGTCGGACACAAAGTTTGAAGATAAGGTGGCTGGTTTTATTACCTGAGACATCCACTTTCTTATCATTAATTAATTTCTTTTTTAAATTTTAATTAATGATTATCACGTGAATTGCTTTATGCGTTTGAATTTGCATGAGTGTTGAAAATAAAAAATGTTTATAACGTTCTATGCAACTTATGGATGTTGTATGATAGGGTGATGGAAAGGGATGGAATAAATCATGATTGGGAATATTATTTGGTTTGTTTTTAGGATAGAAGGAGCAGAATGAAGTATAATGAAATGAATTCCATCTTATTTTATCAATACCTCTCACTTTTTGTTCCACTATCAATTTGGGAGGAATGGGATGGAACTAGTTTTTTTCCATAGTAAGAAAATCGAGTTGAGTCCCGCTCTGCGGAACATAGGAACACTTGCCAGGAGAACTTTGCTAACAATCACTTGGGTTCCTTGTGTGTGATTAGATATCTGTGTTCTTTGTATCTAACACATCTCCATTAGATATTTAAATGTGCTATGATAATATGTGTCGGTTTGCATGAGTTAATTTGATTCTACTTGAGAGACAAATATGTGGTTGAAGTCTTTGTATTGTTTATTTTGTTTCCAAGAATATATGAATATAGGTTATATGAATTGTG